>JAHWXV010466215.1:0-25186 GCA_024586415.1 Phrixothrix hirtus | reverse complement strand
TAATATTTTATCAATGACAGGAAAATATCCATTTTAAAGAGAGTTTAAAAATATAAGGATAAAAAAAAATTTATCTGGAAAAATCGAAAGAGTCAGGGAATAGTCAGGGAAAAGTCAGGGAAATTTAGAATTAAAATTTTGTCGCCACTCTGATATTGCTCGCCATAAGAAGCAATCGTAATTATAAAATTTCACTTTGAATAAGATCGTTCAAGTAATGTTTTCCGATACCTTTTAGGTTTATATTTTCTTCGATAAAAATTGAATTAAATTTAAAGTAAATGTTTGAAGTAGTTTGTTGAATTAAAATACATTGTTTTGCTTAAGTTTTACTTTTGTATAGTTGTATTTGAGTTTGTTCGCACAAATTATAAAATAGAATTTATCGTAAAATTGTTTAAATTTTTAGTAAGTTTTATATACGAGGTATGACGTTAAACTTTCATTTATAAGCGAAAATTTCAACGACAAATAGTTCAGTTATTGCTTTTGCAATTAATGTTTGTGTATTTTAGTAAAAGTAAAAGAATTTATTTAAGCTATATTTTAAGTTGCTTTTTTTAATATTTTACTTCCTTATGTTTAGCTACAATATATAGTTTTTGAAATTTGCATCTTATAGCACCTGTCAAGTAATAATATTAAAATATCGATAACAAGTAACAACTGTTTCTTCTTCTCTAACGTATTTGATGTTAGATGTCGCCGACCTAACCCTATTCGTTTGTTCACTGTAATTTCAGCTACCATTTTGTTTTATAAAATTTTTGTTTTGATAAGAGTTAACGGAGAGAAGCAGTTTGTGATACGTTTTCAACTATTCTAGAGTATTGTATTTTTAGGAATGTTAATTATAACAAATTTATTATCAGTTATAAATATCGCGTGGCCTAGATCCCGTTAAGGCAGAAGTCAATAACTCAGTTTCTCATTTTGGTACTCTGAAAGGGATAAAAATTTAAACGTAGTTTCAGCAATCTGTTATTTTGTTTGTTGATATTTATTGCCGAACTCGCTCGCGGTAATAAACGAATGTTTTGTTTTATTTCAGCTGTATTTCATTTCTTGTTCCAAGAACCTAGCTTTTCTTTAGGTTAGAGCCGCACCAGGATTCAGAAGCCGTCGCACGTCTTGTCGTGTGAGGTGTACGTATGATATAGGAAGGTACGTACGACTGGCGCCCTTACAGGTATATGATTTCTTTCCCTTCCTACAGGTACCATCTGCGCAGCGCAGCAAAGCCACCTACGCCCTTCTCCGGTTAATTTCTACTGAGTTAAACCGCGGTAAGTTTCGTTTTCTATTGCAACACGAGCAACCTGTAAGATCCTACGCGGCAACCTTAGAGTATTGATATGATAGAATATCCAGGTCATTGCACGCTTAGTTTAAGTTAGATATTACTTATAAATAATGTGTATACATGAAAACGTTTTATATAAATAAATGAATTAAAACAGATGCTAAGTTTAATTGAATACATTAATAAACCAAACATTCACAGTTTTAAGTAAAGTGAAATAAATCGCCAAAACAGCTAGCGAAATGCATACACAATCAAGCCCCAATTAAATACAGCTTCATTGCAAAGTAAACATGCAAAATAAGTATCATTAATATACCAGCCAGGTCATAACTCAGTTGTCACTACCAATCGTTAGACTTGGTTTTCCCTAGCGTAATCGGAGTCAGTTGGCGGCTTGACTAGTGCATAGTAGGATATATTGTTTGTTGTTATCTGAGAAATAACGGATAGAAAGTTAACTAAAGAACATGGTGTATTTGTTTTGTAAGCATGTTGGAAACTTGGCCATAATTACAGTGTTATCTGTGATTTGTTTTTGCAAACTTTTCCAAACATCAATCCTCCATCTCGACAAGGTATTTGTATATTAAATTTAAGATTTGAAAAGACTGCGTCGGTAGCGGAGCTTCACCGTTCAGCTAGGCCAACATCTGTTACTATAGAAGATAATCTCAACGTTGTGGTGCAACGTTTTGTGCAATCACCAACTAAATCTCAAAGAAAAGCGTCCAATGAGTATGGAATAGTAAGAACAAGCCTACGGAAGATTCAGAAAAACCTGAACCGAAATGAATATGATCCGGAGAAGTGTATAGAATTCTGCGAGTTGTTCGCAATCGGACAAGAAACTGATCCATTTTTTGAAGCGACTTTTAAGGCGAGTCGCAGAGTGAATAGACACAACTGTGACTACTCAGACTCTATGGTGGTGCAGACAGAGTTAATTGCTTCTGGCGTGACTATATGGTCAGGAAGTTTCAGCGGTTGGCCAGTTGGGCCTTATTTCTTTGACGATAGTATCAACTCTGTAAATTTTTTAAATTGATATGGTAACTAATGGAGCACCCTCGCATTACTGAACTATTGTAAGAGACTTTCTAATTGAAAATTTTGATTAATGGATTGGCAGACGGAGTCCTATCGAATGATCTGCACGATCACACGCTAATACACCTATCGATTTCTCAATCTGAGGTATACTAAAAAATGAAGTTTATTCCGTGAAGATTCGAGATGTTGAGCATTTGAAGGAATGAGTCCAGTCAGAATCTGAAAACTCACAAAACTTGTGGATTAGTGTGAAAATATGTAATGTTTGCATAGAACAGCATCTTTTGTATGTTCGTTTAACACTACATGTATAGGATGTACTGTCTAAAGTGTTTCTTTTAATTTCTGTATCGATAATAAATTTGTAGTTTCATTTGTTGTGTATTATAGCACCCTGTGGATTCGCAACCAAAAGTAAAACTTACTTACGAATGAAATATTGTGCGCCACAAAACGTAAATAAAATCACATTACAAGTAATAACCAAATATAAATTAACGTCGCGAGAGCACAAAACCTGCGACTAACACATCTTCAACTGACACAGCTGATTAGGCCGAACTACAAAGGATAGTCGATGACACGCTCAAAACAACAACAGTTCCGATTCCACACCCCTTAGTAACGTCACAACGTGTTTTAAATTTGTCTTCATGTGATTTAATATTCATCTATACTATTCAATCGAATAGAGTAGTTCATCAGTCACGTCCCCAAAAACGAATATATTTATTTATACAAACTAGTAGAGAATATTAATAAACCGTAGTGCAACGGAGTTATAAATTAGTGTTGAATATAATGACGCAGTTCGTTCAAATTTTTCAGTTTATATCGCTTGTGGAAGGAGAAGAAAAAATGCTTCAGAATCACAATTAGAATTAAAAATTGTAAGTTGGAAAATTAACGAATTTACCGCGTATCTATAAGTAAAAGTTGATGCTAAACAAATTCAAATGAAACATAAGATTTAGTTAACAGAGAAAGCAATAATTATGGTTTTTATACTTTGCGAAATACAGAATTTTGTAGTTAAAACAATTTATAATGAAAGGATAAGGGTGGGAAAGTTAATAATGGCGACACTGTTCTTACGTTACTACAATACAAGAGTGGAAGGTGCGTTTGGCGGACGATGCAGATGGTAGGGAGATCGGTTTAACCTATGCAGAGTCGCTGATACAGGACGTGTTAGTTGAGGCCTGTGATACCGTGACGTAGTGTGTGTCGAGGTCGATCGCTCTAACGTGCAAGTAAGGTGTTCACAGTGTGATGTTTTCGAAGAAAAAACAACGAGTTTGACTCAAAATGCAGGCGACTCGTCGAAAAAATTTTGAGCAGTGTCACCAAGGTCTCTCCGAAGCTTACGATGATAACGTGCTTCCTTAGAGGACTGTTGCTAGATGCGTAGCTGCGTTTCGGGAAGATTGTGATTCGGTAGAGGATTTACCACATTCAGATTGTCCTAGCCTCGATGGATATGTCATTTAGCTCAGACACTGCTCTCTATTGATCACCGATGGACATCGCTGTAATTGATTTATGAGGTAAAGACAACAGACATGTGTTATGTGTACTTCAGTTTGATGGGTGCTACAAGATCTGGCCGACATTTAAAAATGGCACTGATATTCTCTGGCGTAAGTGACGTGTTCGTGGAGCGAATAATCGTGTTGGATGAAAATGGACGCGGTCCAAGATGTCAGAACTTAAACACCTGTAAAGTGAATGGCGGCACCTATCACCACCTATGTCCAAGCAACTACAGAAAGAAACAGGAAACGTGAAAGTGGCAGTGATAGTGGCAGGTGATATGCAAGGTGTAATAGTTAGTGCACGATATGATTCTTCATAATGATGCTGTGAATGCTGTATATTCCTGCCGATTTCTAGAACATCACCTTCGACCAACATTACGCAGGAAACGGCGCAATTTCCAAGATCAAATAGTCTGCTTGTCACAGGCTAACCTGACAACAACGCATATGGCAAATAATCACGAGTGTTTAAACACGGTTGGCGAAACTACAGTGGAGCGGGTCGTGGTTCGTCGATACTTGCGAGGCTAAACACTGTAGAATCAAAACAAATTCGGTAAAATGTGTGCGTCACTATTCTCAAGTCGACACTGCAATCAGGCGATGTTTGAGAAACACCTTGTATATCACGATGTTAATGTCCTACCTTAAAAGTGGAGACATACACTCTAATGGTACTGCAGATACGGGATCAAAAGCTGAAAGAGAGGGTATATTAAACTAAAGGTGTTCACTATTTATGTCGGTTCCTGTATATAAAAATGAATGCAAAATGCTGACAAATGCTTTAAACATTATTTACGTTACTTGCAAAATTTAGGGCCTAGTTTGCCTTAAATGAAATAGTAAAGGGCAGGTTTTCAGAACTACCCAGCCTGTATATTGTTATGAATTAAGCTAACTGAACTATAAACTTTTAGGAACGTGTTATATTTACTCAGAAATAAATGCTTTATGACGTTTGTTACTGAAAATTACCGAATTGCTTTCTAACTTATTACACACGAACTGCATAAATTACAAATAAGTAAGGTTTATGTTGGTGAAATAATAACCAAAATTTAGCACAGGAATACCTTTATATAATCGAGTTTGCACGAAAAACTAACATATAATCACAAATTCAACAATTATTTATGAAATTAAATAGGACTTAAATTCTAGGAACAAAGGAGGCATTGGCTAGCGGAATCTAGATTAAAAATTGTTTATTTACAAAATCCAGCTTGTTATTACAACTGGAAGTAATTGTTTGACATGACAAATAATAAACGAACCTCAGATTTCGCGGCACTTAACAATATTCAGAAAATGCATAAACAAAAATATTTTTATGTAGGTACGCAATTAATACGATAATAGTAATTATAAAACTAATTGATTAAAGTACAATAGTAAATGTGATGTCAAGAATTTATTTTAATAATTAAAATTACAAACATAAAATGTCCCAATTAATTAATTTTGATTCAACGCTAACACGTTTACTTCAAGTCGGTAATTTATTTATTTCACCAATCTTTGTATAAAGCAGAAGGCGACGTCCTTTATCTAATCTTACATTATTTTAAAAGCAAACAGGCAATAAGACACTTACAGGTGGAACGCGCTCTTGAATCGAAAGGCACTCCTAGGTCTTAATTTTAGGATTGATAACCCCGATGGGTAGGATGATACTTAAGCGGAGTTTAGCCGTTTTCATATTTAATTGATTATCCCAAAATAACTTGGATTTACTGCCTAAATTCCTAAAGCAACGGCAGGTACTTTAAAACTTCAGTAAAAGCAATATTATTCTCCTAAAACAAATAAGACCCTTCCGAACAAGAACTGATTACTTTTAACACCACCTAACTTAACCGTATCTATACGATGACTATCCCCTCGCTTGATCATTTTTCTCACGGGATCGCTCGTAATATGCCACTGAGATCAGATCACCCCGTCTGTACGGCCCGGTGACATATCTTTACACTAGTTGGATTGTAACCCAGTTAATTATTTCTTAAGCTTTTAATGGTATCATGCCCAATAATTTCTTGTGTGCATAACTTCATATTTTTGTATTAAAAAAACTGTAACCTTGTTTGTTATTGAGACGTGATTTCATGTGCCTTGCAAGAATTTGTTAGAATTTCTAACGTAAGATTTATTACTTTATACTTTGAGATAATTTTTATTAATGAAGATTTAAATAAAATTTCTGGGAAATATTCCAGAAGTAAAATACGAGGTGTACTCAAATAGATTTTTAATTTAACTTTATCTTTTTTTATAATATTGATCTCTAAATTACTTTAATGAATCCTTATTCAACTAAAACTATATTAACCATTAATGTGCATGTTACTTAATATCGCTTAATTTATTTAATGTTATCAAAAAGCAGCAACGGCTGACATGCTGCCACAATCCTACTCTCGCTGGGAAATTACTGGAGAGGTGGGAATGGAAAGTACTCAAGCACCGCTTTACTCTTCTGATATGAGTTTACCCGACTTCGGTCTCGTTCCCAAGTAACACGCAATTCTTCTCTGTAAAGAGCCTGGGTGCAAGGAACTTTTTTGCTATTGACATTTTTTCAATTTTGTTATTTATATGTAGTCTCCTTTGCGGGACTGTGCATCAGTGGCACCCCCCTATGGCCAGCTCTGACTGAAGGAAATACTTTAAGGAAAGCGTATCTGCTCCACGGATGTCATTGTGCAGGCCTTAGAGCGCTCCATCTCAGACGTCCCAAAAACTCCCAAGTCATACGTGCAGCAGGGGGTTACATTGAAGGATTGCAGAACTTTCATGGTTGCACAATAAATAGTTTTGGATCTGCTTATGTGTTACCACCATTAATCTTCCGACTCGTATAATGTAAAATTATATTAATGCAACGCAGCTTACGCAAGTATGTCAAATTCAGTTAAAAATAATCACTAAAAATTGTAATTAGATTTTTTTTTATTTTTAAACCACTGAAACTAAATCAAAGCATCCTCTGAAAATAGAAAATTTCATTTTACACCGGATAAAATTTCTGAAAGTCACAGAAATAAATAAAAAATGACTTAAATAAACACACCAATTATTAATTATTTATTATTTTATCAGCGTTTAATTCCACACAATAGTTTTGGCAGGAAAACGAAATATTCCTAATTATAACGTCACGCAAATTCCTATTAAATAAAAACAAGCTTTAATTAATCTACACAAGTGCAACAAATTTTAAAATAAAATAGTGTTCATGTAATGCAATAACAAAAATTCGAAATAATGCAGGATTTTTAAACAAAAACTTTGTATTCGGTTTTGACGTTGGTTTTGTATAAATCTTTCTTCGTACGTGATGTCGAGATTAATGAGTTGATCTAACCATAATGGAAACAATTTTTGAATTTTTTTTCGGGCGAGGAACTGCATTTTTAAACTTTAAATGAGACGAATTTATTATAGAAATCGTTATCAACATGATATGAATGCACATTTATGGTGTTTATTTCAAATTTAACAATCAGGGTCCCCTAAGGAGAACCGTTTTCACAAAACGTAGGTCAAAGCTAGAGAAAAATCTATTACTTAATTTTTAAAGGAAAACATAGATATGGCGACACTTTTCGATAGTATATGTTAACAAATTAAATTTC
This sequence comes from Phrixothrix hirtus, assembly GCA_024586415.1. Taxonomy (NCBI): domain Eukaryota; kingdom Metazoa; phylum Arthropoda; class Insecta; order Coleoptera; family Phengodidae; genus Phrixothrix; species Phrixothrix hirtus. The sequence continues at coordinate 17,654 of JAHWXV010466215.1, read as the reverse complement.
CAGATCGAAATACAATTGTTAAAATTTAAATTGTAAAAGCCAGTTCATAATGTAAGGTCAAAGGTTTGGTAAAAACAAAATTTATTAGGAAAATCTTTTCTGATTAACAAGAAATATTTAAAGATAATTAATTAATCAACATCTACAGACAAGGTGAATATCCACTATCAAATTTGAAGCAGCTTTCATTATACAATGCCTTAGTGTAGCACATAATGGGTGTACGTGGGAGTAAAAGAAATACCTCCGTAATAAAAGATAGTTACATTAATTATATTATTGATGGCAGCTGAATATTGGATTTTTCCATACCAAAATTGAATACGTTGTAGAACTCCTGTAGGAGAATCGGAGTTATAATTTAAAATTACATATCACGCCCCTTATTCAATATTGCTTAGAAGTGTACCGAAACTAAATCCAACATCATACTTCGGTTAAATAGTAAACCCACTAATAATTTAACTGAATTTTAAATAACAATCCACTGAATTTTAAGCTGTTTTAAACTAATAAGAACGCACCTATAAATAACCCAGCGGAAGTGATAGAGATCGAGTCTTGGTCTATTCAAAATTATATAGACCAAAGATCAATCAAAATACGCTATATGGCGGCATAAAATCAAAACAAGTACAAAATTTGGATTTTAGATGTAAGGATGTATCAAAATACAATAGTGAATATTGAAATAGTGAAAAATTAAGAAAACAAATGATATTAGCTAAAGACTCTTGAATGAGATTAATAAAAAAACGAAATAGAAAAACGTTAACAAAAAAAAATTCGCTACAAACTTTTGTGCGTATATCTGGCCTAAAGTGTATAAATAAATTCTTCATCCTGACTGATTGACTGGTTCATCATTAATTCTGTTACATGCCGATTTGACACAAACACTCTTTATGTACTAAACAGGAGAAGTAAGCAAAAATCATTGATTTGATAACCTCTAAAGACTGAAAATGTATGCAACTTTACTAGCTTCCCGGATCACTATGAAGCGGGAATTTGGCACAATCTTTAATCAGGCCCTGCGTAAGAAAACTAAGTAAAAGTAATTGTTATTTTAAATCCCAATGGAGTAAGAAAAGTGTGATTTATTAGGAGAAATTAGGGAAAGTACCTACAGGAGAGAATAAAGTCCACGTGCTTGGCACAATTTACATAGTACTATCATCTGCGACCCTTACTTTATTAGTTTTATACATAGAGACTGTTGCTGATATAGTACACTCAACCTTTAAGATTGCCTGCAGAGCACTTGGTTTGTTAGTAGATGTCACCCACTGGGACCAAGTTCCAGAAAAAGCTGAACTTTCAGAATCGTCACGAAAACTCTGTCATCTGTGTGCCATTTAGGTAATATTCCTGTGAAAAAAGTATAAAAATAGTCTGTCAGAGGTCGTGAGAATATGTTGAAGTGCATTCAATCACCATCTACAAGTACGTAGTGGCAAATGGATCTATTAAGAAATACGGTTTGTTTACGCCATCTCGAGAACACGAAGACGCGAAAGCAGTTGAAGAAAACGGGACAAGACTCAATGATGGATGGCCAGACGGTAGTCTATAAAATAGTCATAGCAAGTGTTGACTTGGAAGTATTTGTTCTTCCTACATGCTCCAGGAGATGCTGGTAAAATTTTCTTCATCAATCTATTGCTGGTCGAGATACGACAATATTGAATGATAATCAATGCTGTGGCATCTTATGCCATCGCAGCGACTCTTTTAATGGGATAAGTAATCAGGCTATGGACAAGGCTCTCGATGGCATCTGGAACAACAAAATCCTGATGGAAAGCTTGACAGTCTTACTGACAGAGGACTTCAGGCAAATGCTTCTAGTTTTCTCACGGAGTCAGAGCCTCTCTCAAACCCTTATAACTGTGACCTAGAGTCACCAATTTGTACTTGAGAGCGAAAATATGGATACAGCTAAGTAACGATATGAAGAATAAGGAGTTTTCTGACCTTCGGATGAGTATTGGAGAGGGAAAATTAGATAAAAAGATGGCAAAATGATTATATCGCAAAACTTGTGGATTGGTGACTGATTTGAAAAGTTTTCATATAAGGTATACCCAAATGTTTAAATTGTCAAGCTTAAAGATGTGTCATAGTTTGGGAAGAGAGTACTTTTGACTTATTAAAATGATAGGGTAAACGTTGTCAAAGACATACTCTTCAAGAAGTTCACTTCAGAAACAAAGAGATATGCCAGTTAATTCGGTTGTAGGAATAACAATTTGGACAGTACTTTATTGAATTCCTCGTATCCCAACCCTGCAGGCTCTCTTCAGCGTTATGTGATTTTTAAGGTCGGATTACAATAATGCGACTCAATCACGCCATCCGCCTTAAAAGCAAGCGCCTCTGTAGTATTTTAATTGAATCCATCATTTTCACAGCCCGTAGACGAGAAGAGGCAGCTTTTATCCCTTGCATCCTTATTACATCATCAAGCATTTCCTTCTAGGGAATATTTGATTCACGATAACCATAAATAAGTCTCAGAGGCATAACTGCGTTGTACCTTTCTAGGCCGAGCTCAGTTAAAAGTCTGGTCATTGTCACAGGCTAAATTGACAATAACGCATGTGGCAGAAATCACGAAAGTTTAACCACAGCCGGCAAAGATTCAGTGGAGCGAGGTGTGGTTCGTCGATACTTGCGAGGCTAAACACTGTAGAAGTAGTCAAAACTGCAATCAGCCGATGTTTGCGGAACATCCTGTATATCACAATGTTAATGCCCTATCTTAAAAGTGGAGACAGACACTGGATTAAGATGGATTAAGACTGATAAAGAGAAATGTTCTAATGTTAAAGATGCTCACTTATTTATGATCGCTCTGTATATGAAAATCAATGAAGAATGCTAACGAAAGCTTTATATATTATTTACGTCACTTGTAAAACTTTAGAGCAGTTTCACCAGCCGTCTAGTATCCAGTAGACGCAAGATTCCCCGATGTATGAGTTCTTCTTGTGGGGGATATCTTAAGATTTTGATGTATCAATATCGCCTACAAAATATTCCCGAGGATATGCGGAGCAGATATATAAAAGATGTTTGTCGAAGGTACAAAGAATATTTATACAGCAAAGGCGGTCATTTAAGCGACGTCATCTTCCGAAATTTGTCACAGACTAAATTGACAATAACGCATGTGGCAGAAATAACGAATGTTTAACCACGGCCGGCAAAGATTTAGTGGAACGAGGCGCGGTTCGTCGATACTTGTGACACTAACACTGTAGAAATAAGTCGAAATCGCCAAAAAGTGGGCGCCACTGATCTCAATTCAAATTGCAAGCAGGCGATGTTTGCGAAACACCCTGTATATCACGATGTTAGTGACCTACCTTAAAAGTAGAGACAGACACTCTAGTGGTACTGCAGCTACTAGATTAAGACTGAAAAAGAAATGTACTAATGGTAAAGATGCTTACTTATTTAAGATCGCTCTGTATATGAAAATCAATGAATAATGCTAACTGAGGATTTAAATATGTTTGACGTTACTTGCAAATATTTAGAGCGTAATGTACACTAAATAAAATAACTACGGGCAGGTTTTAGAACTGACCACCCTGTATATTTTTTAATTAATTAACTGAACTTTAGATTTTTAAGGAAGTGTTATATTTACTAAGAAATAAATGCTTTATGACTTTCGTTCCTGAAAATTATTAAATTGCTATCTAACTTTTTGCACGCGCACTGTATTAACTATAATATCAAATAAGGGTTTACGTTGGTGAAATAATAACCAAAATTGAGCACAAAAACACCTTTATATAATTTTAGTTTGCACAAAAACACACATATATACACAAATTAAATAATTAGTTAAGAAATTCAATAGGATTTATATATTAAGAACAAAGAACATTAGCTAGCGAAATCTAGGCTCGGTACTATTTATTTACAGTATCCAGCTTGCTATTACAACTGGAAGTGATAGAATGATGGTGACAATTAATAAATGAACTCTAGGTTTCGCCAACGACACTTACAATATTTAAAAGAAACTGCATAAGCAACATGTATTCAAAATGGGTACCCAAGTTTTTGAGACAATGGTAATCACAAAACTAGCAAATTACAGTACAATTATAAATGTCATATAAACAGTTAACCTAAACCTGAATTAGTCCTGATTCAACGCTACTACAGGTGTTCTAAGTTCGTAATTCATTTAATTCCTTGATATGTGTATATCACGGACGGTAACATCCATTAACTAGCTTTACGTTATTTTACACAAACAAAACTGGACCAGTTGGTGATGACACGAAGGTTGATAAATGCGTGCTGGCGCAAGGTAGCCTTTCTTTGCCAGATTCGGAATAAGCGAGGAAAGAACAAAAGAAAATATAAGACACTTACAGGTGGAAGAACGCTCTGGACTCGGGAAGCGCTTCTAGCTCTTAATTTTAGGACAGATAACCCCCATGAGTAAGATCGAACGTGACAAATGTTGGCCGTTCTTATATTAAATGGATCATCCCAAAATAACTTGGATTTCCAGCCTACAGGTCTGAAGCCAGGCAGGTACTTTATAACTTTAATAAAGACCCATATTGCTTTCCTAAAAATAATGAAGACACAACCGAACAAGTACTAAAAATTTTACACCATCTAACCCAAGCGTGTCTGTATCATTACTGCTTTCCCCTTGCCTTATATTTTTCTCACGGGACTTTTTATCTTTCCACCCGATTAGATCATATCCGTCAGCAAGGCGCCGAGAAAAATATCTTATAAATGTTAAATTGTAACAGAGTTAATTATTTCTTAAGCTTTAAATGGTATCATGCCCGTTAATTTCTTGTGTGCATAACTTTTATACTTTGTAACCAGCAACTTTAACCTCGCTCGTTCTTGACGCGTGGTTTTATATGGATTACTGAAATTTTCTAAAATTTTTGTCGCAATACTAACGAAGTTTTAATTAAAATTACTTTGCAACATTTCAAAAGTAAAAATACGTGGTGTATTCAAATAGATTTTTTATTTAGCTTTATTCATTCTTTTATAAGATAGATTTCTGAATTATTTTAATGAATCCTAGTTTAACTAAAATTATATTAATCATTAACGTGAATGGTACTAAATGACGCTTAGTTTATCCAATATTCCTAAACAAACAGATATTGCTGAGATCATCCTGCATCAAGAGGAGCGGGCAGCTAACTTTGTATATAAAAATAAAAGTATTTAAAACATTTTATTTAATTGCTAACTGGATTTTGTGCCAATAATAAAATATAATTTAGAACAAGCAAAAAATATTAAAGTTATTACTAGTTTTTTACTGTAGCAACACTCTGGTACGTTTCCCATAAAATGTTTTGATCTGACCTAGGTTTTTGTCGCTACATCAAAATTAATGTAATTAAAGTTAAGTAATAGCTTGAATGTCTCTATACACGTCGCATTAAAAGTTTTTTGCAATATTAAGTAGAAAAACGTTACGGTAACATTTAGGAAGTTAAAAATGTACAACAGCCAAGATGCCACACAATTCAAAATGTTCGCAAGTTGACAACTCACAAAATTCTAAATAAACTATTTCAATATATACGGTTTTGCTATTTTTGAATTAGTAGAAAACATTTCCAAAAACCCTTTACGTACGTTATAAAATGTTTATACAAAGAACGAGCATTAAGTTAGTATAACTACGAAAGTAGCATTTTAAACACAAAAGTTTTCGATTTTTGACGATAGAAATATAATTTCAAACTTGTGCGATAAAATTGTTAAAAACTACAATAAATTGTATGTGCGACTTACGGTTTATTTCATAACAAATTGTAACAACTTATATTTTTTATTGCAGATTTTAACAATTTTATCACTGATGATGATTCACGAGTCTTAAATTGTATTGAACTCTCGCCCAAAATCGAAAACGTTTAGTGCGTTTTAGAAATTCACGAATTTCAACTGTAATCCAAATTAAAAAAATTTTAAGCAACATTTAGGGAACTCCCATGTTATTTAAAAAATAATATAAATAATTTGTTATTAATTAAATATACCCTGTAATGAACCTATACCGCAGCAGTGAATTTTTCTTGGGCGTATAAATTAATTTAGTAAATTATTAGTATAAACTCACTGTTTTAAAACGGTATAGCTGCATTAATTGTATTTATTTTGTTTAGTTGAAATCATTTAGTTAGATCTAATATAACAAAACACCCAGTATATATTTTAATTAATTATCATTTATGTAATTATAGAGCTTTCCAACAACCATTATTATATTTATTTATATTTGCTTTTTAATTATTATTTTATAATTACAGAGTAACGAATTAATTCATTTGTTTGTATTTAATTACCGTTATATTAATTAGTCTTAAGATATGATATATCTTAAATTTATTGTAATGTATTAATCTGAATAGTTCAAGATTCTTGACCAGAGTTAACGTTATTTTGTTTATGTAAGTCAAGGCGTATGAACTTTGTGTACATAAAACCATGAATGTTCGAATTTGATCAGATAAGCGCACCGTAGTATAGCATTTTGATGGAAATTTTATGTTAATTAAACTAATTTAATTGCTTTATTTTAAATAATATGTAATTCGTTTGGTCAAGAAACGACAAAACGCCATACATGAAATAAGTTTTAGTATTGTTAATTAGGCTAATTGAGCCTGTATAATTATTTTTGTTATTTTTGAGCGTATGTAAACAGTTCTATTAATATCATTTTTGCTTCTTTACACACGCTAAAATTGCACATATAATGATGTACTAATTTGTTGTAAAGTTGTAAAGTATTTTAATTAAGGGATTTAAACTAAGAGAAAGCTATTTCGCTTTGCATTTGTTGATAGCCGTTTAGTATATAAACACGCTTTCGAAGTCGGATTATTCAGAGAGTTGTTCGCTCCAGAGTAAAGTAGCACCTCGTTCGAGACTTATTTTAGCGCTAGAGCTGGTAAAAATCATTTCGAATCATCGAACATAGGTTAAAACTACCCCATGAACCAGCGTGGTATTATTGATCCTATGCATATTGTAAAATACCGTTTGCATTGCATAAAATTGAAGATAAGAGCACAGGAACAGCACTTTCGTTACGGATAGTATGTGACCCAATGTTGGATGGTCAGCACAATCTATTAACAGTTAACAGTACTGATTTCCAGGTTCATTAACCCGCGCAGCTCAGTTCCAAATTCAAGTAACAAGTACAACGATTACTATCATCATTTAGTCACAAATTGTTTATAATAATAACTCACCGGAATGTGTGAAAGCATTTCGTCCCTTCCCGCAATTAGATGCTGAGTTCCGTCCCGAGACTCGATCGGCTTCCTTAAGGCTGACGCTACTTCCTGAGAACGCACGTCGACTAACCAAACCCACTATTTAAAACCCAGTTTAGATTATGAGCAATTACATACTACGTGAGAATTACCTAAATTAATTTTCTTTGGCATTGAATAAATAACTAAGCACAAACCGAGCTGCACGTTGCAAACGCCATTTTGGTGATCCGTAACCTTCAAAATCGATCGTATTGGTTTAAAAATATTGATCATAAAAAGGGCATTGTTACGCCATCTGCATTTAACTAAAATAAACAAAACGGCATTCAGTTAATTTAAAGATTGAAACCTGTAATTATTCAAAATAACTTGTATATAATTTCTGATTTATTTTTGAAATAAATATTTTTCTTTGTTGTGTTATTACTAAATACGTAAATTTACAATGAATAAAGCATTACATTATTAATATAATATAACACCACAAGGTGTAAATAATTGTAAAAATAAAGGTTTGCGAAAGTCAAAGCAGGGATGAAGTTTAGAATAATTAAAATTCAAATATTTCTAATTAAAAACAAATTCTAACAGTCACAATAAATAAAAGTAAAATACATTACAAGTGTAACTGAATTACAAATATAATTAAAGTAACATTTTTCTAACGATAACCAGTTAAAAGAATTGTGATTAATAATTAGCCAAAGTTAAAATTAAAAATACAAGAGTTGTCTAAGTTAAATTATATCAAGAGCCATGACTTGTAAACGTATACACTGTATACAAAATAAACGTGATTAACAAACTCGAGTAAAAGCGAATAACAATTTACACTGAGAAGAATTCCTGTAAATATTGTACATAATTAAAGTAAGTTTTAGGTATATAGTTTCCGAATCAAACAAGTACAGTTCTGGACCTACACCCCGACTTGTAAGCTAACTCGCGGCATCAATAACTCTGTTCCAACTCCAATTGATCCACTAGAGCTGGGACACGTTACAACCCAATATATCCGTTGGATCAACTTCAATATTTGCATATATGGATATAAAAACAAAATAAAACAGACTTGATAACTTACCGTTTAATAAGTCAAAATATATAGCGCGTAATTAACAAAATATATTTTAAGAAACCTAGTTCAAATTATAACTCCATTTTTTGTTTCTGCTTCCCTTTTCTATCATAACCATGCAATTCGGTTGATGCATGCTTTGCAATGTATTTAATGAAATCATCTAATTCACGACCGCCGTCATAACGTACAGGATTATTTTTCAAACTTTTAGGTAACCAATATAACGTTGGGAGTTGCCTAACATTAAACTGTAGCGGAACATCATTAACTGTGGTGTCCATTTTAACAAACACTACATCTTCATTAGATAGTTTCTTCGCGAGAACATCATAAATAGGAGCCAATTCTTTACAGTGCCTACACCATGGTGCATAAAATTCAACCAGCGTATCTCTATCATTATTAATAACGATATCATCGAAGTTTTTGGCTACTGAGACTTTAACTAGTTCATCATTGCTGTATGGAATCGGTTCAGATTTTAAAAAAGGAACCAAATTATTTTCGGCCAAACCCTTCAGAAATCTTTCTACAGCTTCAATGGTAAATTCTTCGCTCATTTTGTACTTTTGGTTATCACTATCTCTTGCTAGTATTAAGGGTTTATCATCGCTAACGTGATCAACTCCAAATTCATCTAATTCGCCTTGAAACTCGTCTTTGTTGCTTATAGCAAAATTAAATTTGTCCTTGTAATGTTGAGCTACCTTTAAAATTCTGTTCCGCCAATAATTTGTTCCTTTGATGTTTTTCAAATAATCCACAACATAATAAGCAACAACTAGCGGGTTTTTAAAATCTTGTTTGTTATTGGGTTTACGATGTCCTACTAGACCATGGGAATTTTCGGTAATAAATTTCTCGATGTTTTCTGGAGAAGGTTTATTCGAAAAGGTTACGGTTTCGTCTTCCAATTTATTCAACAGAAATGAAGGACGAAACAAAATGACGGAATTGTTAACTTTTTGTTCAGTAAGGATGTCCTTCGAAGAGGTGTGAGCAAATCGTACTTTTTTTTTTAATTTTACTGGCAGTTTTAAGAAAGGCGGCCTTTAAATCACTTTCTTTTTCGAAAAATCCAATTACAGAAACTTCGCTACCCTCTTTCAGGAACTTGTCAAGATCGTTCACACTTAGAAGTTCTTTCGAACTAGGTTCGACTTCTGCTTTCATATATTCAATAATAGTCGAAGCTAGATGAGGACCAGAATATTCATGAGAAAATTTGCTATTTCTAAAGATTTTTAATGTTGGATATCCACTGACTTCGAATTTTTTGCAAGTTTCCTATCCAGCTTCTGTACAATCAACTTTAATTAGAGTAACCGGTGGTTCGTTTCTTTTTAAATCTTCAGCAGCTTTAGAGTATTCCGGTTTTAATTCTTTAGAATACCAACACAAAGGGTCATAAAACATCACTAATGCGGTATCAGTTTCTTCTAATTTAGTCTGAAAGTCTACATCCCCTAATTCTAAAACATTCTCTTCCGTTGCCAGTAATGCATAAAGAAATATAAGAAATACGCTAAATTGTATTAAACGCATTATTAAATATAATTCATAGATGAACCTACTATTTTTAATATTCGCAGTAGCTCAAATTAATTGTGACACTGAAGTGCGGAAAAAGAAGTTAATTTGTAACCCAAACGTCATTTTAAAATGTCTAAAATATTAATTTCATCTGTCAAATGGAATGGAAATTGCCGTCAAATTTCATGACGAAATTCTAAACAAAATATAATAAAATTATTTGGATAAGGTGACCAGATTTTTCAGTTCAAGGTTCGGGACGGACAATGGAGCCGAATGGATTTTTCCTATTTTGTTTACTATTTGCAGGATATACAAAACACACGAAATAGGTATACGCGTTCTGACTTCGTGGGAGAAATTTATTATCTGCATTTTTAATCAACTGCAATGTGATCACCTTCGACGTATTTCCTATATGCTTGTACACACTTATTCCAACAATAATACCTTTGCTGCTAGCATCTCTGGAACAAATAATTTGAGATATTTAAGTCCTATCATTTTCACTTTTTTAATAAAAGAAAAAGCGTGTAGGGTGAAATCAGAAGAATAAGGAGGGTTAGGTAACACTGAAACACTTTGCGCCGTCAAAAACTGATCTACATGCAGTGAATCTGGGAATGGTGCATAACAGTAGAGGGAAATCCAGTTGGCAGTGTTTGGACTAACATGAAAGAGTCATTTTCGAATTTCTCAGAAATATTAATTTACAAACTTTACTGAAGGTATCCACCTTTTGAAGTCAAAAAAGCTTGCATTTAACTTTTGATTTCGAAATACGAGCTATCTTTGACGTGGACAACTCTCATCACCAGTGATAACTAAATTCAGCCTTTCTAAATCTAGTTCTACGTCCCAACAGTTCCTCTATGGAGTTTGCTGCAGCCTTGAGATTTGTGGAAACGATTTGGCAGAACTTTTCTCATTCTCAGATTTTCATTTACTATCAGGCGAAAGTTTCCCGATTCATACTCAGTTGTTCCGCAATAAATTTCGCCATTAATCTTCGATTAGGTTGTACAAGTTCGTTCACACATTATTAATGACCGTCCTTTCAGAAAACATTTTATACCAACGAAAAACTTGTGGCATTGAAATTTTCATTTCCAAACGTCTACTGAAACGTACCAAACGTTGTGGTAACATTCTTATCAAGTTTTATTGTGCAGTATTCCACAATTCGGTTTTGTGTCTGTCAAGTAGTAAACTCAGACTAAGAGATTTCAAGGCCGAGCCAACTGGAGTTTCGGTACGGAAGGATTTCAATCAAATATAGTAGCCTACCAAATTTTCGCAACAGACGAGAAAAAGTAAATTCGATTACTTTATTGTCTGATTCCGTACAGATATTTTAGACAAATTTGAAACAATTCTGTCATTGATTACTTAAAAGACATCGCAAACTATTTTGAGTTCTAATTTATTGTTAGAAATAAAAAGTGTTGTAGGCAAAATTTTTAATTGATTGGAACTGATGTTATGGTAGACATATCCGAAAGCGCCTAAAACGCTATCAAAAGTTCATAGGCATCATGAATGGTAGGAGAAGCTTAGCGACAATAAAGAACCGACCAGAGGTATCCATAAAAAAATTCACGAACTAATCAATTGGCATACCCGTAAAATTTATTGGAAGTATCAAGAGAATTATTCGATCACATGCTTATCGCATTTTGATTGAATATTTAAAGGTGCGAAAGGCGTGTACGTGAATTGTTCCACGTTCTTTAAGGGTCATTCCATGTCAACTGGCCTAATTTGGAAAGTCGTTCCTGCTCAACCATCTTCAAATTGATAAATTTTTTACAGAATGAACTTCTGCAAAGTTTCAGCTTCATATCTATTCTAGTTGGGTCACTAAGATCATTTCTATCAAGGTCACTTTTTCACAAATGTCGGACTCACGAAACAAATTCCTATGTTTGAGGTGTAACTGGCTTTGATGCAAAACATTAATGGTTCGAAATTTTGTTTTATAGTTCAACTTTTTGTGTAGAATGCAGTGGTAGGTCAAAGAAAGACCAGAAGATAGTACTTGTGGAAAAATTTAGCTTCAAACAGGTTTATAAATTTTGTCGCGACAAATTTGCTCCATACTTTAACAATGAATAACTAGTGAACAAGTGGTCACAAGTGTCTAATATTTAGCCAATTTATCAACCATGTATCTGTTATAGTATTGTTAAAGTAGGGTTTTTCCTGCTAGTTTATTTACTGTGTTATTAATATTCAAAGTTGTTCTAAAAATTAAACACACCAAATTTTACCCATTTCCCGAGCCATTTATCTCAAAATGTGTCATCTCCAATTTAAATTTTTTGAGCATGGTTGGAAAAAAGCACGTTTCAAACTACCAAAAAATCTCATTTTTATTTTGGAGTCTTTTGATTTAAGACACAAAAATTTGCCTCAAAGTATGTAATGAACTTTGCGCGCAATGCTCAATTCCTTGCTTTGGTCCATGGTGGCTATGCCACTACCAATTGTAATAATTGGTAACCCCATTGTCTAGAGGTCATGCTCGATAGCCAGGTAAGGCCAGCCGCGGGTGGGTTTCTTTACTGTAGGTTCCCAAGCCTAAATAGAGGGTATCTGTCAGGTTGCGAAGCCTGATTTGGGTGTCTTTCGGGTTCCCAAGCCATAATGCGTTATATTTCAATTATTAAATGCCTGAAACTTTCTGTTTATGGACATGATGACAGCTTCTGATAAACTGTATTGCCGACCCATGGTTGTTGCTATTGGTGTTGGAATACTTGAAATTATCTGTTGTTCTGGTATCCAGCATGCATCTGTTCTGGCAGACCAATGGAGTGATCAAGCAGGCCCATGAGGGTTCTTCAATTGAAATTTCACAAATATTTCCAATCCACCATCGTAAATGCACGCAATGTACTGTCTAGGTTGGAGTTTTGTAATAGGTACAAATTCAAAAACAATTCTAACACTTTGATCTGTATTTGTTACAAAAGATGTAGTGTCATTTGACACTCTGCAAATTCTGATTTGTTTCTCATTGATAGGGACAAAATGGTGATTTTATCTTGTTTAAAAAACTGTACATCCACTTTTGAAACGTTTTTCCTTATCTTTTTTCGCTTCTTCAATTTTTTCATTTGGAATAAAAATGAACTTAATACCTTTCACATTTTTTTCACAAAGAAACAAATCGTCTGGTGTTAATATTTGATCGTCAATTGGACGCTGAAGGCTTACTCTTGCTGTTAAATGTATGACTGTTCCACCAATCCCATCACATGGTGATTTTCCATAACTTGTTGCAAAAAAAATCCACTCAGCACTGACGTTAAAATCTCTTTGGTGATGACAAAGGTTCAAAAATTTTTTGAAATTTGTATACTGAGCAGCTGAACCATCACTAAAAAATAGTGAATATGCTTAATTACTTCAAAGGTATTCATAAGTTGTTCAATTAAATCAGTCAAAAATACATGAACAGTAACAGTATCATGTCGTAGGCAATTACTAATTACACAGTAGCTGATGCTCATAATGTTGTCGTTATCTTTGTAGTAAATGACAAATGGATGTAAGGTGGCTTGGCTGTTTTCCCAATGAAAGCCTTACACTGCATCTTGCACAATAAAGGAGAAATTTTCAGAGAAATCCATCAATATAATCAACTCTTCTGATCTGAGATTTTCTTTAGTTAACTGTAAATGTTTGCTTTGATGCTTGGCAATATAATGGTGATTGGAAAGTGCCAAAATTTTTACAATCAACTCTTCTATAAATTCTTCAATCATCAGCTGTCTGGTTTCTAATGTATCCCGGTCAGTATGAACCCACAGTTTAAATTTAATCTTATCCTCTGGATCACTATCTTCAAATGAATCTTCCAAAAACTTCTTTAAATCTTCTGTTCTAAAGCACTGTTCACAGCGGTGAAGCGTACAGTCTTTAGATTCCAAACTACAGACAATTTTGCTGAGTAGGGCTTTATAGTTTTCTTTTATTGGACTATATGCTAGCATTAATTTGATATTTTGGTATGTTGTGCAAATCCAAATAGAATGTGACCTTGCTGAAGCTACTGTTACACACCACTTTGGTCGCAACTCACAAAACTTTGAAAATACAATTTCAGGTCCATTCTGATTTCTATATGCAGTGTGCATTTCTCTCAAATTGCTCAGTAACAAGTATTTTTGCTTCTGAACCTTTTTTTTCCATCTACTCGAACAGAAACATAATCTTTTTTACCAGGGTAAATTCGACTAAACTCTGAATCTTCAAAAATTGTATCACTTTTCCCTTAACATTTTCAGGAAGTTTTTTCCCACGTTTATTTTTTGGTAATGCCAATATTCCTTCTTCTACCTTTAACTTTCGTGATATTTTTACCATTCTTTTTGAAACACCAAATTCTTCCATAGTTTTCTTTATTAACCAACTTGATGGAACCAATGTCAAAATTCTAATTTTTTCAGGACGGCTAGATCTCTGCAAGTTTTTCTTTAAATCTTCAATCAGAAGGTTGTAATCAATACAATTTAGGCATTGATTGCTTGTACTAGGGTGTATTAAATAATTTGAGCCAAGACCCCAACTACTGCAATTTTCTTAGCCATTGTATCCTGAATTTCACTTATTTTTCGGTTTGCATAACCTTTTGTATCCCTTGCAGCTAATCTTTCGAATTTTAAGGGTGACACACCAACAGCTTCTAGGCTTGTATTCACATCTTCTGATAGCTATATTTCATCATCTTCATCAGATTCTGATGCTGATTTACGGGTATTTTTCGATGGCAAAAATTCTTTTCTGCATGCTGGACATAGTTTTTGGCTTTGGTCTTTGCACGCAAAGTTCATTACATACTTTGAGGAAAAGTTTTGTATCTTAAACCAAAAGACTCCAAAACAAAAATGAGATTTTTTGGTAGTTTGAAACGTGATTTTTTCCAATCATGCTAAAAAAATTTAAATTGGAGATGACCCATTTTGAGATAAATGGCTCGGGAAATGGATAAAATTTGGTGTGTTTAATTTTAAAACAACTTTGAATATTAATAACACAGTAAACAAACTATCAGGAAAGGCCCTACTTTAACAATGCTATTATAGATATATGGTTGATAAATTAGCAAAATATTAGACACTTGTGACCACTTGTTCACTAGTTATACATTGTTAAAGTATGGACCAAATTTGTTGCAACAAAATTTTTGAGCTTGTTTGAAGCTAAATTGTCTCACAAGTACTATCTTCTAGCCTTTCTTTGACCCACCACTGCATTATAAACAAAAAGTTGTTCTATAAAACAAAATTTCAAACCACTATCTGTCTTGGATCAACGCCAGTTACATCTCAAACATAGGAATTTGTTTCATGAGTCCGACAGTTGTGAAAAATTGACCTTGATAAAAATGACCTTAGTGACCCAACTAGAATAGATATGAAGCTGAAACTTTGCAAAAGTTCATGAAGATCAAATAGGTACATTCTGTAGAAATTTTATCAAAATTGAAGATGGTCGAGCAAGGACACCTAGACTACTTGACATGGAATGACCCTTAAGGCAAATGAATAAATCTCGCGCATACAAATCGGCTCAAACCATATTCACCTGACATGGCACCGTGCAACCATTTTTTGTTTCGCAACAGAAACTGAAATTAAAAGGAAAATATTTTGAAACTATTTCTGAAATCCATAAAACTTCGAACGTTGATATTGTGGCCAGCTCAAAGCGTCGGTACTGTAATTTTTCAAATATATTTTGAATAACAATAACTAAAGGTAGGTGATTATTATATGCGAGGGTTATCCGAAAAGTAACTTCAGCTTGCTTATAGTGGAGAAAGGGAGCCAGCACCGTCACACTTTCTTAGTAACCAGTAGTACTTTTACAAAAAACTAAAAGTCCTACCCAATGCCAATTTATATTTGCGGTCATAATTGCATTTGCATGCAGATATTTTCCGAATTTTTCGTTTTCCGCGATTTCCTTGCAATCGGTTCTAACGATATTTAGAAACCTAGTGTATTTCTTAACCATTTAATTCCATCTTTTATAAACCAAACAGTTTCTCTGATAAATTTTCAAAGATGGAATAATCAGAAGTATTTGAATTATTAATATTTCAAAACTATATTTAAGTTTCCTACTTTCCTTACATGGGATGGCAAGAATTTAATTAACACCAAATGAGCGGAAGTGCTACTTCATTCTTGCGATTTTCAAGTTTTTTGCAATTTTCTCGAAAATGGTTTAAGAATCTTTTTAAAATTTGCTATGGATTTTATGTCTTCAATGATCTTCTACGTGAACTTTCTAGTTTCTCTGAAAAAATGCGTTGAAACGTGGTATTGGAGAAAATCTCTGAAATTAAACAGCGTTTTGCATGTCAAGTAATTTGGATGAGTGACATTTGCAATTATCGTTCCCAAAGTAAACATAAATAATGTTTTACTTTCTTGTCGGCATTATTTGCATGTCTATAATATGTTTTATCTCACACCATATTTTTCTGATTTGTTACAACCATTTAAAATGTATCCTGTAACAGAATCCTGCCAATTCCGTCGTGAGTGCAGTTGGCGTTGTAGTAGCTCTTCAACGCTTGCAACTCACGGGCTGTGGGCTTGACAGGCTGGCTATCGGACATCTTGCAGTATAAGTACTTAAACACACAAATAAAATATTAAAAATATTAAATTTGCGCACTATCGCCTACAATCGGAGCTGTATACTGCAACCGACCCACTGCAGCAAGCCGAAGGGACCTAAGTTACAGTATCACAATGGAACAATGAGCTGACAATAAATATGACTGTATCTGTTGCAAGCTCAACGGAAACTTCATCACTATCCGGAGTTCATCCTAGGCGAGCTGTCTAACATCGGTCGCCAGGTGGCGAGCCCCCATTGGTCAGCTAACGACCAATCCTATTTCAAGTCCTAGAACGTTTTAGCCACGCCCTGCTTCTAAATGAGCCGCAAAGGTGAAGACGGCGCGAACGCCATCTCCGAGATTGAGGTAGTCAAGCGCTGCACTAAGACTCTGAAGTCCCCGACCGAAGCAATTTTAAATGAGCCGAAAAGGCCGAAAAACGTGATTCAGCCTACATTAAATCCCAATATTGTGTGCATCTTTCCAAGCTTCGATATCGAAAGCGCAAAGGAGGTTAGTGACAACGCCAAGAAAGCTAGCGATGACAACGAAGCTATCGTCTCCACCGCAGATAATGATGAGCGAGTGTTTTACATTATTAATAAAATATCCGAATTAGTAAGTGTCATTGACCACAACACTACGCAGTACAGTACGAAGCAGAAGAAACATGTTTGGACCGAGGAGAATCGAATTAGGATAGCTAAATCTATTAAGCTGATTAACACTTACTTAGGCATAATGAGAAATGATGGTCTTCTTGTGGCACAGATTTTAACGGATGTCCAGGAACTTAAACGTGATATCTTTGAACTTAAAGGCAGTAATGTTCCTACCGATAGCTCCGACGATAGCGCTGCGATAATTCGGAATCGTAGCAAACAATCAGCCTCTGCCATCACCACCCCTCAATTTAATTCAATTTTCAACGTTTATTGATCAAACTCAGTTTAGTAATACAATACAAAAAAATTTGTATACAGTAATTACACCCATAAATTCGACCATGACCATATGTAGACTTATAAGTGTCTCTTTGGCCTGGTTTACAATTTTTGGGCTCACAAAAAAAAAGAAAAAAGAAAAAAGAAAAAAG
>JAHWXV010466188.1:0-11782 GCA_024586415.1 Phrixothrix hirtus | reverse complement strand
ATATATATATATATATATATATATATATATATATATATATATATATATGTATATATATATATACGAGGTGAGTCGCGAGGAAACTTTATAACTGCGCCTGCGGGAGCGTATACTACTCATAAATATAACTCTAAACAATAGTAAAGTGTGTTAAACGTTTGTGAAATCATAGGAAATGAAAAGTATTCTCTATTAAAAATTATAACATCCCTAAAGTTTCATTTAATGGGTTTTCAAACATATCTTCGTAGACCTCCAGATATTTTGCTGCCTTATTCAGGACGTAGCATTCAAAATACGATTGATTATTCAGTACACCTCGATTATCTTCCTTTGTTTGGTATACTTCAGTTATTGATTTACAAATAAAAATCTAACGATGGAAGGTTTGGAGATCTTGGCGGCCAACTAATAGGACTATCGCAGCTAATTTATCGCTCTGGGAAGGTTCTATTTAAAAACTCCTGATAACACGTAGCTCTTATTTTGTTTAAAGGAACATCGTCCAACAGGTGTTGCAAATTATTTCGTAAAAATTCCAAGTATGTTCTCCTATTACTCGATTCTCAAGGATGAAAGGACATACTAAATTATTATGCATATACCACACCATATATTAACTGAAAAGTTACCTGAAAATTTATTTTGATTATTTCATGTGGATTTACGTAAGACCATCGCTGCGAATTATGGGAGAATGTATCTTCATTCGTAATAAAATATACGCGGATCTAAATTGCAATTACCAATTAACCATCGACAAAATTTGCGTGCGCTGGACATGGTCCCTTCGTTGTAGTTGCTGTTCAAACTGTATACATTATGGATACAAGCGCTGCTCGTGTAGTGTACTGTTCGCTCTTGTTTGAGAAACTTAAAGATGAGCAGCAATTCTTCGTGGCCTAGTACTAGGGCTTTGTTCCACTGCATCAAGAATATTTTCCTCTTCTACTACATCTTGTCCTAGAACACGTTCAGATGTAATGCAAAGTATAACACTATTACACAATTCGTTGACGACCTTGATAAATACGTTTCTGCTCGGAGCTCTATAATTTGAAAAACGTTGGCGACATCATTCAATAGCAGCGACGAAATTTCCGTTCCAAAAACCATAAACAAATGCAATATTTGCATATTTGCGATGTGAATAGACGAGCGGCATTGTTTGTTATTTCTAAAAAACTGTATTTAAGCAATCGCAAATGGTGGATTACTGTTTGACACTTATTTGTGGAGTTATATGATAAATATAATGTATAAAACAAAAGATGGTAATCGAGATGTACCGACGTATTTTAATTAAAAGGTGTCTATGGTTCACTATGATTTTAAAAACTTTCAAGACGCTGTAACTTCAAAACAAATAAAAACCAGACTACAACTTTTGGGTTTTTTAATTTTCTATTTGAGTAGTATGCGCTCCCGTTATTATGAACGTTCCTTATGATTCACCCTGTGTAGAGAAATAAATTGTAATTTATTATAAACTTTCCTAACGACTTAGCCTGTATAGAAAAATAAATTTTTTACGATTTTTTAGGTGTAATTTGAAGTTCGAAGGCGAAACCCATGGGCTGCAGCGCACCGAGAAAAAATATTATCTTCTCTTGCATTTTATACGAGGATCGCTAAACGTCAAAGGCGCAAGTCTATACAAAACTTCTGAACAAGAACGCCATAACTGCAAAAATGCAGATTAAAAGCAGATTTTCAATACTTATTGATTTTCGTTCTTTAACGGATTTCATATAACCTACATTTTAGTTACTACCCGCATTTATATACTTAATCTAAAGTAATTGGTGGATTATAATTAAAAAATGAGAATACACACTTACGTCAATACTTAATATATCTATATTAAAAAAAAATGGAACGCGAGAAGTTCTATATTCTCATACAAAACTGTGTATTTAAAGGCAATGCACAGTTAAGGTTATTTAATTGAGTCTCGTTCCCAATTAAATATTGAATCCCTTGGTAAACATATGTGATTTATTGAATAAACTGAATTAGGTCTTATAATAAATTGTGTGACGGTTCAACTTGACTTACTAAGTACATAGGAAAATTAAAAAATTTATATTTTCGTAGAGAGTAGCACGGCCATACGGGTCAGGTTCGTCGGGAGTTCTTTTTCAGGTCTACGTGGACCTGGTTGCTTCGGTTTTCTTATTTTAGGGTCGGTGTTCATACGGAATAATTATTTATCGGTTGACGTCATTTTTCGAATTGACGTTTCTACTTATGTCATGAAACGAATATTTACTGTATTTATTTTATAATTGTTCGGTTTCCTTTATTAAATTAAGGACTGACGGTAATAATAAGAATATTATTTACAGAACAATTTATTAAAATAAAACGGAAAATTCAAACATTATTTCTATGGTATAAATAATTAAACAATTAATTGGAACTTAAAATTTATTAGCAAAAGATTAAGCCATCGCTCGAGAACGGCCGGTGGTTTGATATATTTCAATGCAACGCATCGCATCGATATTGACTGAACGTGTTCCGACCCATCTAAGCTCAGATCTCCTGTTAACTTTTAACGCGACAGCTTTAGTAAACTTGAGAGATGGGCACGATCGCATCGCTTGCGTGTGAAATCGTGTACGTAATTCGTGCTAGAGGAAACTTGGACGCATGTTTAATATAATGACGCCTGGATGCGCTCGTGACCTTTTTTGCCACTCAGCACAACGAAATGTCGTGACGTCAGACGTCGTTTGCAGATTGCTACCTAGCAACGTATCTACAGGCGACAGAACGTTCAATGATTACAGGGATTCTTATCTCAGAGTAGCTGCGCTTCCGCTGTCGATACAACTCGACACGCAGCAACGATATTGGCGCTTGCCGTCGAACTTAAATGGTTACCCAGCAACTCGTGTATTTTCGGCCAAGTGTCGGTATGAACAACACCAACGGCGGTCGGATCCCTAGTAACGAGAGAATCACGGTGGCTGTGATGCTCTAAGGATCCGGCCGATCTTGCTGCCTAGCGAGAAGTTCGGGCCGAATTCTTAGAGTCCGGAAATAGAAAACTCGTTCTAGATTTTCTAAGCTGTTTTCCACAGATCTTTGTTTGGAACGGTACTCGGGATTTTTGTAGCTTCGGAGGACTAACAAAACGTCACGTAAATATCTCTACGAAATTAAATACAAACTACTTAACCTTTCGAAGAAGCTTTATTCAGTCTGGCATAATTTTACACGGAGTAATGTTTTGTATCGAATCTCGTATGAAGACTGTCTTCTGCTTTGTAAAGGCAATATTTTTATAGTTAAATGCACAAATTCGTTCCCTATTCTATGAATACAGTCATGGGCGATTTTCTCCGTCTATAATTTTATCGGTATTTATAACAATGCATTTATATATTCGGACATTGACTTGCTTAACATTACGTAATATTGCGTAATTTTAATTAATGACTACATTAATTAATTTATATTTAAATCTTCTTAGGTTGCTTTTGTTTTAGTTTTACAGGTTGTCTAAACAATTTAGGTTTAATTCGGAAGAGTTTTTCTTAAGTTAAATATTGCATAATATTATGCAATCTTCATTTTAATTACTATAACTATTTCTTAATTTGTACACGGTTTATTGGTTCGATTACTTAGTTTGGTAAAAGCGTAAATGGACCAATTATCATTTATACAATTATTTTATTTAAAATAAAACAAGCTCACTCGCTCCCACCCGACTTTGTTTGAAGCACTCTTAAAGTTCATTCTGTCCTTATCAATGTCTTAATTACTAAGCTTTGGAAATTATTGATATTGTGAATACGCGTGAAGTATCTCAATAATTTAATCGCGTTTCGCACTATTATTACGTTTCTGCGGGAAACGTAATAATTGAATAAAATTAATTCCAAATTTCACTTTAATAAACTAAACAACGGTATTTCGTCTTTGTAAATAACTTATTTAGGAGCATGGTCTAAGGCTTTTTTACTAATTTGAACATGGTGTTGATGTTTTAATAATTATTATGATCAAATATAAATAAGGCTACATTTAAGGTAATGATCAGTAAGTATTAAAGATTTACGTTTTTAAATTTCAACAATATTTAAACGATTGCTAAATCAAAGTGTAATGAATTTAAATAGGTGTGTTACCTCATACTGTTCCTATGTATAGATTTTGCACTCTATTCCATCCCGTACTAGCACTAATGCATTACTACCTTGAATCATGTAAAGAAAATTAAATTTAAGTAGCGTGTTAATGTTTGAATTTATGAAAAGGCATTGAAGTAAAGTGTTTAGATAATTTTGGCGTAAGTGTGTAAAAAATGTGTATTTTCCTTTAAACGGGGTAATTGAAGCATATAATTGTTTTATTAATTGGATAACATCCAATTGAGTAACAATAAACTTTAATTTTTTCATTTAAAATGTTATAGATAGAATTTTATTATTGAGAACCACTGGAGGAAGAAAAAAGATCTGGGCGAGCATTGGTTTGATTTGGAGGATTAATCAATTAAAAATAGAATGATAAACATAGTTAGGAGATGCTTGTCGAAAAATTAGAAAGAAATAGTTAAAATAATTATACTAAAATGTTAGAAATATATTTCGAGAAACATGGCTTTATTTAACGCTATGTGAATGATATTGTTAATTTGGTTTGCCTATTATTGTGTCATTAATTTCACGCATAATTTCAAGTAAGCGTTCATAATTATATATTATTCTTAAAGACAATTAACTGATCATAAATCTTCGAAGAAGTTTTAAGGTCTTTGGCCTAGCCGAGTAATGGTATATAAGGTTAGCTAACATAATCTTGTGTTGACTAAAGAACAAATTCTTCGACTCGAAACGTTCTTGGAAATTGGTGTTAAATTATTACTAAATAAGAAATTGCTTTTTTGATAACTGAAGAATTGAATCTTATAATTATTATTTGCATTCTATTTTGGAATCCAATATCAAATTAATTTTATCAGAACGCTTAAATCTCATATTAAAAAAGATTGTGAAGCCTGCATCTTTATAAGTAAAAATTATTTGAAAGCTCTTACATAGCCATTTTTAGTTGGTAGAGTACGAAATTTTGTCTTATTTTCTTTAAGCCTAACAATTTTAATTTCAAGTGTTTCTTTCATAATTCTTATGTTACAGCAAAATATTACACGCCTTTGAATTCATTAATTCGTAGGAGGGATGTGACCTATCAAAAAGGTATAATTAAGGTTGATATAAGACAAAACGAAAAATATAATATATCAGTCTCTACGTTGAATTGCTTGTAAAAGAAGTTTTATTAAATTTCTTATTTGTTATTATTGTTCTTTTTTCTTAAATAGGCGTAAAAGTGAAGAAGTTAATTTGAACATTAGGAGGATAAATTCGAATACCACAGTATTGTCTATTGAACTATTTAGGATCCAAATTTGTAGATAATACAAATTCTGACGCCCGTTATAGATAAGACTGAAGGATTCGCAAATTTTCCTTTAAATTCATACAATAACGAATCCACGATAAACCATTAAAGAGTCTCTAGCCGAGCAATGGAAGGTCTTCATTCTGTTTACAGTAAAACACTTCTTCGTTAAAAGCAAAGGAGGGTCAAAAATATTTCTTTCTATCTGTAGCTGTTTTTCAGAAAATACGAGTAAATGTAGCACAGACTAGTAATCCTGCAAAATTTAAAACTCAATGATGCTGACCTACATTCGTCGTTGATGTCCCTTTAAGTCATTTTTCTTACTCCTTTTATTTTAGTGGTGCCTTTTGATTGCTTAAAACGTTTTTTTGCTTTTCCGATTTTGAATGATTGAATCAAAAATTTAAATATGGATTTAAATGCTGCTCAATTAATTAATAATTAGTAGAGAAGCCGCCTTTATAACAGACTAAAAATTTAAGCAAATACAACGTTTTGAAGAAAACTTCTATCCTCGTTAGCTAACACAATTAAAGTAGCTAATTACCTTCATTGCGTGTTTTAACAAAAAAATTGCATTTCGTGGTAGTTGTTTCACCTTGCGTGCTAGGAAAATAAAAACAATTAAGGCGGTACTGTTATAATTTGACAACTGGTAGAATATCTTAACATGCAATAAATTGCATTGTGGCTGTCAGTTCGGCTGGTTTCAAAATTAGCGGAATGCGAGTGAACTGGAGTACGTAATATAGAGCTGACTAAATTATCGCCCGCCGCGCTTAAAAACTAACTCTGATCTGAAACTATTGTTTATTATATTGGAATTTTTGCTTATTTGAATTCTGATTCCATTACATAACTTAAGACATTTTATGTTCGTGCCTTTTATCTCTACAATAAATCCATAGATCCATCCAAAGATAGAATTAAAGAACTGGGAATGTGGAAAAGCTCAATTGGGTACTTTCATAACATGTTTAGCAATATGGCAACGCTACCTATAAAATTTGACAATTACACCTAATGAATAAGTCTACAACAAATGTTCTTTCTGATTCTACAAACTGTTGAGAAATCATTTGATCAAAAGGATCCCATGAGATCTGACGCTGGTCTAAAGCTTTTCATTAGATTTTGAAAAAACACAAGTATCCTACATTTATTACAAAGCTATTCTCGATTTCGAATTTGTTTAGTTCATGATATTTATATAAGTTTACTCAAGTTCTGATAATATAAACAAATTAAAAATCACAATAATTTTTCAGAAGATTCTAGAACATTGCAGAAGGTTCCGTACAACCAAAATAAATGGTGGAATCACGAATGACTAATTCCTATAAAATATTTCTAAATAAATCTAAGTTCGCATCAATCTGTCATGACATTGAAATTTATTGCATCAGCATTTTTTTTAATGTTCCAAAATTTCTCCTTTCCATATAAATAGCAGTTTAAATTACTTTAGTTTTAGTTTCGCAAAGAATCTTGCCATGTTAAGAGTTGTTATAAATAAATAGAAATGTAAACGTTTAGTACTAGAGTATCCTATAACAAATATTAGGTTGAATACGTGTAAATAAATAATTAGAAATAGAAATAAATACTTTTTAAATAATTAACTCGTTTTAAATTTTATAAATCGCGTTGCATTTCCACGTCTTTAAAAATTGCTATTAAAGTTCTTTTGATGTTCTAAATTTTTCAAAGGACTCTAGTAGAATAATAATTTTTCATAATATACTAACGTATCTTGTCTAATTATTATTACCGTGTTCATATTTATACTGTATTATGTCAATTTCAGATATCTGTTATGTGCCCTTTTAGGTTTCGTTTCTCCAGGAGCTGTTGAATACAGAGCATATCGGTTCTGAAGTAACGCTACCTTTCAATTATTGTTTGCTAGATTTCAATACATAACTTAATTGTTTTTGGATATAACTTTCAATTCTATTTAATAATGAAATGGCCTTGCGGTTGAAGTTATTGCTTTTATGTTTTTTATCTGTAGTTATAATAAGTTTGTGTTTGTTTTAATCGATGCTCGATATTTAATTAAATATTCGTAGATGCTAGAAAGCCACGCTAGTTTTTCAGTTAAAGTACTAAAACCATTTTTCTATTAAATCAACAGAAATCCCTCCTATTCCTGGACGTCATCAACTTTTATGCTAACAGACTTTTAGAATATTTAGTTAATCCCACTACCAATTTATTGCGACTCTATTTTTACACGTGAATTTCAATACAGAAGTTATAGTCGATATTTGTATGAAAAAGGTGGGTTAGAATAATTCTGAAAATTCTAGAGTTTTTCGTTTTTTCAGGATGCATAATTAGAACTAGCCGCATTGCTAATTTTTTTACATTAGTATTATTTTATTATATTATTAATAGTATATACAGAAGAAATGCAGAAAGACCTATACCATTTTTTGTGATGTGGGCATTTCAGTTGTTAATCAACTTTGATATGCAGTTTGCTCATTTAGATATTAACCTATCCACGTCCACTAAAATAAGTTAAGTGTTTTGAATAGAATAGTCGTATATAACAAGGTAGGGAACAAAAGGTTAAAACAAATTGTCTAAAAAGTTATAAAATTATTAATTTTAGCGATAAAATAAAAATACAGGTAGGTCTGAATAACAAAGAACTAATATGAAAATTTACACTTAAAAGAAGTGATGATTACACTAAAATATTTCGATGACACGAACAGAGAAAAAGTTAAGTTAGTAAGTAAGGGATTCTTTACTATTCACAATCATATTAGACCTTCCTAAACCTCAATTCTGGTTTAAGTTCTCGGTTAAGTTTTGAAAATAATACGTTTTCAAGTAAAACGAAGGCCTTTTTAGGCACGTTCAATGTTATCTAAAAAGCTACTTCAAAATTTCGTTGCTAAATTCGTAAAAATTTGTAATCAAGTTTAAGTGCTGAAAATTACAACCAGTTAGTAACAAATCTCATTTGCATTTTACTATTTTGTATCCGTGATTTGCATTATCTGGTGTTACGGTGCTAATTATAAAATTTAACAAATCAACTACGATTTGCGAAAGAAATAAACAGTAGGGTTTAAAAGCATTGTGGTTTGGACTACAACATGTCAAGGAATTAAATTTTTATCTCGTGAGTTTGCTACATTTCCACAAATGAAATCTGAGAGCATTAGATAAACCAATTACAATCAACTCTCGTTTCTATTCGATTTTCAGTTAGGGAATAGGGTTACTTAAACCATTTACAACACAATTTCTCTCATGCTTCCATCTGTATTCGCTCAAAGTAGACTAAATCCGTAAATAAATAAATCATGTCTTATTACTAATACAAAACCAAAGTAAATGTACTTTTTATATATCAAATAAGTAAAATGATTATCCAATTTAGAACGAAGAATCGATTTAAGAACAGATACGAGGAATAATTAGCAGTTGCTAGAACGACAGCTGCTCTAGTGCAACGTGGTTTGAGTTTTGGTATAGTACTACCAAATTCTAGCGAGATAAATACTCACGCTTCAAAATTGATTATTTTCCAAATACTTAGGGTTTCAAAAATATGCCAGCTATAGAAAACACTTGAAGCAACTATTGGTCACCGTACTAGTAGCAGTAATTGTATACACATAGCGTTGGCAGGCCGTTTCACTAAAGTTTTAATTTAATGTTGCACGACGATAGACACTTAGTGGGAATACCTAGTAGTAGCTGTTTAAATTTCATAAATATTTGACGGGATTTCGCTAGAATAGATACCGAACAACCCCTCCAGATAATACCAGGTATGAATATGGAATATCTTTTCTTTAAATTTGCTCGGCTATTTATCTTTTAATCTTATTTAGTAATTTGTCTCCTAGTATTTGAAAATTTTTAGAATCATTAAAAATGGATATAAGGCATTTATTTCGAAAAATTCGCTCGACCGGGATTTCAATGCCAGATTTCTAGGCGTGATCCCTACCGAGTTTCCATTTACAGCACCGAGAACATGAGTTCTACCAAATCTTATTTACTTTGATACCAGAATCTTTAGTTAAAAAACTATTTACCCGTTTTGGAATTACATTCAGACCAAAGAAGAAATTTTGAGTCAGCCTTGTTCCAAAGTCTCTGCCAGCTGTTGAAGAGACGCACGACTATAACAACTGATCTTCATCCACAGGCAGATGAAATGATGGAACGTATCAATCAAATAGTGGGAGAATATTTATCTAAGTTTGGTTTAGACCATCACAGATATTGAGTGCAGTACTTACATCTGTTCTTGATAGCATATCAGTCCGTTGTAAACCAGACGATAGGAGGGACTCCTGAGTTTTTAGGCGTGAAATTATGCTACCGTGTGATTTGAAGTTTAGTAGCAAGACTGAAGAGGAAGAGGTAGTTAGAAATGAATATGCCGAAAGCCTTTGAAGGAAATTAAATTCAGTTCATGAGAAAGTTCGCAATAACATCCAGATTGCCAGTGATTGAATGAAATTTTCTTATAGCGTAAGCTTTAAAGCGAGAAGATTTCAATCCAGCCTCAACAACGACAAAGTTTGTCTTCCTAATTGCAAAGATTATACTATATGGACTAATTAAATCACCAGGAGAAAAATCCAAGGTAGTTTACATGAATCGGTTAAGCCCATACGCTGTTAGGGATGCAGAACCAGAACAACAAGAATGTCAACAAAGGGCGAACTACGTTGAGTTAGAAAAAGTAGAAGCCAAAAACAGTGAACAGACATTTACTGGATTTACATTAATCTATTCCGGACCTCGGAACCCCACAAAACTCAATTTGGTGCTACCGCTGAAGAATACAGAAATTTGTTTGATGAGGCAGAGGACTCCTCCCTAACCCGTTGTGTCACTAAAGACGTTCAAATGACCAGTGGCGTCACAGACGAATTTGAAAAGAGGTACGGTAGCGTAGAAGAAATACAGCAGGAAGGGTCAGAAATTCGGTAGGTACGTCACCTACTATGCCGTTATCGCCAAGGTATGCGAAGCCCTTACCACCTCGCGACGAAATCCTTATCCCATTAGAAGCCATGTTATGAATATTTGCGGAAGGCATTATGGGATCTAAGGGAACAAGTGTGTGTTTGTGTGGGTAGAAAATTATGCGTACCAAAGCTCGGCTATAGTTTAGAGTCGCTTATCTGGCGCATCGTACGTAATATTTTAGAGGAAGTATTTCTAGACACTGGTATCAAGATCTTGGTGTGTAGTTGGAATGCAAGTGGAACTTGACTAACAATGACATCTGAGAACTAGGGTTTCTTCAAGAAATAGGCCTGTAAATATGAATCACAGTACATATTCCAACATTCGCGAACAAAGCTAGGGCCATCGTAAAAGTAAAGTCCAAGGTCACTGTTACGGTACGTAAAGTCTTAATAGGAAGCAGTGTAACAAAGCTGGAAATACCAATAATTTTGGAGCAGGTTCCATAGAACATTTTAGAAGAGTCTATAGATCTAAGGTAAATGATGCAAGAACTAATGACTCATTATTGCAACTGATATTGAAATAAATTCATAGTAGAAGCAATGAATCATAGCTTTGGAATTTATAAACTACCTAAGTATTATTATTAAAATTGTAGAGGTTTCTGAAACTCCTCCTTTCTATGAAAATAGTAGTTCGAATTCCCTTAATTTTAAATTTGAAAAGAATTTTATCGTGTTATTAGTGTACATTAAAATAAATTCTTGTGTATAAATCTATTATTGTAAATGTTTCAAGAATCAGAGAATATAAAAGACGTAGCCATTTATTTTGCTTGCGCCAGTTTTGTTCACGATTGTTAACAAATTATTATGCAATACATCCAGATATAATGACCCAACATAAACATTAATTAATTTTAGGGACGTTCCTGATTATAATGAGCCCCGTTTTCTTCTGTAACGTGCCTTTACCTGGAATCTATTTTAGTTTGGAATAAATAATCAATTTAATAATTAGCAAATATAAACTCGATGCTAAGTTCAGGTAAAGACCCATTAATTGTATATAATTTAAATTGTTTGTACTGATTCATAATTAGAACAGCCTGTATATATCTTATTTAAGCCTTTCATATTTAATTACCGATATTTTTTCCGTTTGTTAATATTAATAGTTAATCTTGTATTAGTATTTATGTTAGATAAAGTACGTAAATAATCGAAGAGTTCATGATCGTTGACCTACACTGGATAAAATGTACTTAAGCAGATCAAGGAACGTGACCTTACAAGCAAAACTTAGGCATGGACGCTTGTAGATTAGATTACCCATGCATTGTACAACTTTTATGGAAAATTTCATAGTTTGTAATTAAAATAATCACTGTAGCGTAATTAATTCAAGA
>JAHWXV010466175.1:0-11463 GCA_024586415.1 Phrixothrix hirtus | reverse complement strand
ATTGTAAATTTAATAAAATAAAATATAAATTTGGGCGAAGACCTATTAATTTATTAGATTAAATATGAATACGCCCAATTTCTCATTATATTATTTAATATTTAAATAGCATTTGCTGTGAAGCACATATTAATAAATCGAATGATCTGTCAATTTCAAAGTCACGCAATTTTATTTTCTTCGACTTTTTTGATTTCAATTTTTCGAAAGTGCAAAAATAATGTATATACGAGGGGTGCTGGATATGTTTCGGGAATTGAGTACTTATAGTGGAAATTGACATTTTTTAGGTTATGTAGTATTAATAGTTGAATAAAACATTGTTTGGTAACGTTTGTATTTAAGAGTAAAATAAACAACTATCGACAAAAATGGAAGGAATTAAATCGCGAACAGTTTCGTGCAATGATTTTTTATGATTTTTAAAGTAATTTAACTCAACAACAATATATACGGATAACCTTGTTTCGGCTTTTGATAACGATGCACCATCCAAGACAATAATTTATCGCTGGTTTTCAGAATTCAAGTTTGGTCGCAATAGCCTCAGTGACGAATTTAGCGAAGGTCGTCCGCGAATTAGTGCTGTTTTAAAAAACATTAATGCTGTGAATGAGATGATTGAGATGGATCGGCATGTGACCTACCGTGAAATAGAATCGACTCTTGGCATTGACATGAAACAAATATCGACGATTTTGCATGACCATTTAGGCGTGATAAAGTTATGTGCCCGATGGATTTCACACAATTTGACATAGGATTAAAAAGTGGCTCGTGTTCAATGGAGCAAGGCAGTGCTGAAAAAATGTAACCGTGGTGCTTCAAATTTTGTTTATAACATCATTACAGGTGACGAAATTTGGATTCATTCATATGAGCCTGAAACAAAGCAACAGTCGCGCTTTTGGGTATTTCAAGATGAATTGAATCCAATAAGAGTTGTCCGTTCGTGAAGCGTTTCAAAGAAAATGATCGCAACATTTTTCAGTGTTACTGGTCACGTTGCTACCGTCGCTTTAGAGGATCGTCGCACGGTTATTGATGAATAGTATACAAGCATTTTCTTACCGGAAGTCATCAATGAAATCAGAAAAACTAATGCAAAATGTCGGATGATCTTGCACTATGATAATGCATGGTTACATACAGGATCATAAACTGTCGATTATTTAAAGCAGCAAAAGGTAGAATTAATGACTCACTGTCCATACAGTCCGGATTTAAGTCCAAATGATTTTTTTTATTCCCGGTTGTTAAAAATAAAATGCGTGGAACCCGTTTTTCAACACCTAAAGATGTAGAAGCATTTAAAACTCACATTTCTGCTATACCATCTTCGGCATGGAATAAGTGTTTCAACAACTGGTTCGAACATATGGAAAAGTGTATTGATTTTAAGGGAGAATATTATGAAAAACAATAGAAGCATTATTATTGTATTTTAATTGTGTTTTCATACCTATTCCCAAAATAATTTCAGCACCCCTCATACCTCGGAACCCTCGAGAGATTATTTCCCTATCGGGATTAAAAGAAGCACTTTAGTCCCTTATATATAATATACTATTCAATCTTCATTCTACCAGTGACATGAAGTGGTTTCCATTCGTCGTGCACACGCTCCTGTTCTGCTCTGGGAGTTTCTGCTTCTTTTCTGTTCTCTGCTTCTTTTCTGTTCTATACTTATGTGTTTTGGAGAATTCTAACTAATGAATATGCTGTGGTTATCTATTATTTTGATTAAAAATTAATTTTATATTTACCAATAAAGCAAAATACATTGTGCCGCTCTAACAATAATTATATACAATTTATTAATACGAGGGGCACTGTTTATATTGTGAGCCTAATAATAATTGATTTATTGTTTTTCAAAATATTCTCCCTTATGATCTATACACTTTTGCAGAATGATCCTACAGAGCTTGTTCTTTTTCCTTATTTTCCTGAAGACTTCGAGCAAAAAAATGGTGGTGTACCATTCGGAAGTGACCATTTTACGTTCCTGTAAAGTTATTGTTACCACATGGCCAGTTTTTCCGAAAAAACAGGCGACCATTTGTTTCGAAGTGCTTCGAGCGGGTTTTGTTGGGTTTGGTTCATCTTGAAACACCCATACACTCGACTACTGCTTACTTTCCGGCTCATACGCATATATCCATGAATCGTTACCTGTTACAATATTATATACGTCTTTTGAAGCACCGCCATTGTATTTCGTAAACATTTGCTTGCATCAATTGACACGGGCATTTTTTCAGATGTTTTCAAATTATGCGTGATCCAACGTGAGTAAACCTTTTTCACAGATAAATGCCCATGCAATGTTTTATATATGCTGGTCGAACTAATGTATAAGGTTGCCTCAATCTCACAGTATTTGACATGACGATCTTGTAAGATCCGTTTTTGCACAGCATCAATGTTTTCTGGCATAACTGATTTTGGACGACCTTCACGATTTTTGTTGGCGAGTGAACGGCGGCCACGACTAAATTCGTTATACCAACGTTTCACAGTAGCAAAGGATTTAAAAAAAAGGCGTCGAAGGCGCATTTATTGACGCCAAATTGGGCATGCCTCTGCAGTACATAATAATGCAGTTTTAATACAGACAAAGGTAAATTTCTAGCTTATCCTGTACTACAAAATTTTAATCATTCTATTTCCAGATTGTCAATGGAATCGTATTTGCAGCTATCGGTGTTCTTGTCTGCAAGCAACTGGGACTGTGTTTGTGGCTAGCTCTGAGGCGCTACCTCATTCATTCTGATTCAACTTGTTGTCCGGCCATCCAGGTATTTCAATAACATAAATTAAAAGTTTTATCTACATAACAAGTATAACATTCAATAACAAATAAGTAAAGCATTCGATGGATAAAATATAATAACCAATTGAGTAACATAAAAGTTCATTAATAAGATTCATAAATAATAAGATTCTGGTAAAATAAATAAAAACATAAATAAGATTCAATAATAACTAAATAATGATTCAATAGTGCTTGTTTTAGATTTACACGATTTCAATTACTGTTGGTACACTAACTGGGCACATCCCGTTGCCACCGCTCACAACTCCCCGCCTTTCCAGTTCAGAAACTCCAAGAGGGTCGGTAGTTGCCCGCAGGATTGGATAACCGCGGCACGCGCAACTCGGTAGGCGGGGTGACGAAGTAGGCAGTGCTCTGGGTCATCGATGTGTTGCGGGCAGTGCACGCAGTTCTTCGTGAGGGCCCGCACGACCCGCAACATGTGCATCTGGAATGCACCATACCCCGTCGCAACCTGCGTTCTCACAGATACAGGTTGGTACTGCAGACCAACGGTGACTCTTGGAAACAGCCTGTAGGTATATCTACCTTTTTATGAAGTCGGTGCGAATTTGCAGGTATTCCATTATATGTCTTTTCGACGGAAAGTCATCAATTCTAAAGTTCTCGTCTGCAAAACAGAAGTCCCGCCCCCTCCTTATTTACTTCAGGCAGATCCTGTACTCGATAACTAGGTCTACTGGTGGGAATCCCTCTAAGACGTCTGCGGCAGACGGAACGTTAAGCCCGGTTTGCAAACCTGGCGGCCATGGCCGGTTATAGCTTCTCAACTTGCTGCCCCAAATCTCATAGCCCTACATGACGATAGGGAGGATCGCGGTCTTGTAGATGATAGAGGCCGATATCGTCGCGTGGACTCACCAGGATACCCTTGCCAGGTTTATAAGTCTGCAGAGGATCGTACCGGCCCGGTCCGTCATAATCCTGATGTGTTGCTCAAAATTTAGTTTCCTGTTGATTACCAAACCAAGGTA
This sequence comes from Phrixothrix hirtus, assembly GCA_024586415.1. Taxonomy (NCBI): domain Eukaryota; kingdom Metazoa; phylum Arthropoda; class Insecta; order Coleoptera; family Phengodidae; genus Phrixothrix; species Phrixothrix hirtus. Next base: position 7,650 of record JAHWXV010466175.1, on the reverse strand, counting down.
TTTATAGCTGTTCACAATTTCTATTTTATTACCGTTTATGCGGAAGTTTAGGTCCCGCTGATGCGTTCTGGGTCTTAATTTATTTACCAAGAGCTTGGTTTTGGTGGCAGAGATTGTTAACTTGAATTTGTCTGCCCACCTCTGAACGACGTCTAGCGACGCCCGTGTCGAATTCAGTTTTATTAGTTAAGCCTCGCCCCCTTATCACCTGCAGCAGTCCCGGCCACCACAGAGAGTCAAAAGCGCCTTGCGTGTTAATGAATACAGAGATCACGATGCGCTTTCTTACCGTTATGTCCATCAAATATCGCTGAAGCGCGTGATGGCTGGATTTAACGCGCACAAAACCGAACTGTCTCGGAGAGTGTATGTAGGTGAGTTCTTTATGAATTTTGCCCTTGATTAATTTTTCAAACACCTTAACAAATTCATCAAGTAGAGTAATTGGACGGTAACTCTTAGGGTTACCTGCAGGAGCATTCAAGTCTTTAAGAACTAACACAAGTTTTCCACATTTCCAATCGCGTGGAAAGTACGAGACACGAAAACAAGCACAGAGTAATTTATTTACACAGTTTTTAATGTTTTCGAATATAGTCTTTATCACATTTCCGCGAATGCAATCAGGGCCCAGAGATTTACCGCTCCGTATCCCAGCAACAGAGGCCTCCAGTTCGTCTGCCGTCGGTAGGTCTACTTCCCCCCCAAAATCGACGAGAGTGTCGAAATCATGCTGCCACGCGCGTTGAACGTTATTGTTACCATTCCGGTCATCGTCAGGGAATAGAACTTTGAGGAGGTGCGCACAGCCTCCTCCGGCGTTCGTGACTCACTGTCTCCGCGGTCAGGAACTGATGCAGAAAGACCAGGTCAAGAATCTTCCCCCGAGCCATCTTGTGTATGGCTCCTCAAGGATTGATCGTCGGCTCGCTGTGTACATAATTTTCCCATGATTTTTTCGCAGCTTTTTCTAGTGCATGAAAAAATTTTTGTTTATAGTTGCGCATGATATCAAAGAGTTGTTGTTTTAAGTTTGCATGCACATTTTTATATAGGTCATTCTTATGTTTTAAGTACGCCCTCCTGGCGGTCTCCACTTCCCCCGTCTACTAATCCGGCCTGGTCGGGTAGCGTGTCCGACGGATTTCCACTAAGTTCACGATTTCTTTCAGGTCGCGCACCGCACACTCTATGACACTAGGCCGCTCAAACACGCGATATTTCGAATTTAGGTCATTATTTAGTTTAACAAGTTCACGAATAACGATCGGTGCTACTAATTATTGTAGAAATTGTTCTGTGGTCCGAAATGCGCACACTAATCAGAACATCCCTATCAAACAAGAGATCTGACGGAGCGCACGCAATCATAGTTAGGTCGATATTGCTGCGTCCCTGTTCCGATTGGAACGTGTAAGGTTCGCCATATACGTTTAAAATGTCAAGGTCCGCATCAACAACAAACTCCACCAATATTCTACGCGCCGGTTCGCCATAACATCATGCCATAGTTCAGAACGGGCATTAAAGTCTCCACAAATCAGCATAAATTTATTATTTAAATTGTCAAGTATTTGGCTTAAAAAATTTAATTCATCAACAAGATTACTAGACGGAGGTAGATAGACTTTCACACAGTAAATGTTTAATTTATTTACAGTAAAGCACACGGTGGAAAAGTTTTTGTTACAAAAAATCGGAAGTACAACACAATTACAGAATTGGTATTTAACTAAAACTACATTATTGAGCTTTTGGTCACTAAATTTCAGATACCTGTATTCATGCAATGCCAGTGGCTTATAATTATCGTTAAATTTAACCATGTAGGGTTCTTGCATTAAAATGATGTCGGCGCCATGCTCCAGGACATATCGATAAAGCTCTAAAGTAAAAGTCCGGGAATTTTTGAGATTTGCCGATAGATAATCATTCTATCGAATAAATTGTGTTGTTCACCTCGTTCCAGAGACGGAGCTGGTGCAGTGGACAGTTAGAATCAGAGGTATCGTGATTAGAAAGCTCGGCCTTAGCTACCATACGGAGGAAGTTCGCGCACCTGTACAGATTTCTACTTCCTCGCATCGGGCAGTCCTTATTCTCATTCTCGGTTCGCACACAGTAGCCGCATTGTTTTACAGACTAGCAGAACTTAGAGATGTGTCCGAAGTGTTGGCAATTAATGCACCGTGACACTCTCATAAAGTCTCGTACCCTGCACGAAGTCTAGCCCAGATACAGCTGCTCAGCGAAAAGTACCGCCTATCGCACCCCCGGATGCACCATCAGTACCCAGTTTGCAGTTTGGGAAGTAAGTAACTTATAAGTGTCGTCCGATGAGGACACTTTTGATTCATTGATTGGTTTAATAATGACCTTAAATCTTCCCTGGGGGGCAGGAGGTGCAGTTGGCGCATAAGATCCACCCCCGCGCGCCGGAGCTGCTGCCACCTTTCTGTAAGTTACAGCAAGAGCAGAAGATTGCTGCTGTTTAAAAATCTCGCGTGCTACCCTCTCTACTACATAATCCACAGAAGAGGCTTGTCTACTTTCCGTAGCCACATTATTCGCCAACAGCTCCGTCAGTGCCGCCTGGACGTCAGTGACGCACTCACGGTGCCTGCCTTCTTCTCCACGCCGGCATTGCAGGTATTAATAAAGTCCCGTAAATCACAAAATGCGATATTAACTCTAGATATGACGTTTTGCAAGGCTTCATTACAAGTTCCCGGCATCTCGACGCTTACATCCATAATGGAGCCCGGATCTGAAGATGATCGCTGCCTTCTCGATCTAGAGGCACAGGTGATTTCACGCCCGGACGTCGAGCCCGCCTCGGAGGTTATGGCTATCTACGCTGCACGAGTGCAGGAGCAGATAAGCCGCTGCTATCATATCGAACACTCGACCTTGTATTTAATGTTACAATTTGTTTAAATAAATGACTAAAACTTTTGTTGAATTATTTAAATAAAGCACTAATTACCAGTCTTATTGATTATTGATTGTATCAAGAACTAACCACAATCACACAATTAGAAAGATACTTAACACTTATAAAACAAATAAAATTAATTTACTTGCAAATGCAACTATAACTTTTACTAAGTGAATAGACGTCCTTTCACGACGCTGCCTACTATGAAAGTCCCAGTGGCAAAGGATGGGGTTTCATCTCCAAAAGTGGAAGTAACTTGATCGATGCACTTTTGTCTAGGTAAACTACGTTGAAAGTCGTAATAAATCATCGCACGAAAATTTTTATGAGCTAATTCCATTTTTATGCTGAGGCACAATTTTGAAGTCACTATAAACACCACTAACCACGTTCAAATGTCAAAATGTTCTGAATAAAGTGATGTTCAAAAACTTCAAACTTTCAATTACAAATGTTAGATGGCGTCTTAAACATGCAGTGTTGCCAAGGCTCGCAATATAAATAGTGCTCCTCGTATTCGACTTATTTTCAATAAGTTTGATTTGAAAAAAGTAAACAAAAATATTTCAAATGCAATTTGCTTTAAAAACTTATGTAGCCCTTTAGAGGACAGGTGAAAGTAATTCGGAACAGTACAAGTGCAGCACACATGTGTATAAAGGAGTGCAGATTTATTGATACAGAACACTTCTGAAGTACTCTGGAGCTACTTCCGCAGACGAATGAAAAGCGGCTTGGGTTATTTTTAAATTCCGATATAAGAATATACATACAAAAAGTAACCAGAAAAAGTTACTTCTCGTTTTGTGCCTTGGTGTATTTCTCAGGCTTTAGTAAAAAAAACAAGGCGCCGAAGCCGCATTTATTAACGCCAAATTAGGCGCTCCCCTGCAGTACATTTAATAATGCCGGTTATTAAACAAGGGTAAGTTTTTAATTTATAGGATACTGTAAAGATTTTAGTCGTTATGTTTCCAGGTCGTCGTGGGGCGTGCTTGCAGCACGGGCCGTATTCCCGGCTAGTTTCCAGTGCTGCCTCGATATTTCTGATTCGGCGGTAGTCCAGTCATCCGGTGTTTCCAGAACGTCTCCACATATCAGGTACATAACAACAAGCACTCAATATAACATAAATTAAATAAACATAGAATTAATTAACCTCAAGGGTTCATTAAGATTCATATAAGGTTCAAATAAGTAAGTTCAAAATAACAGTTCAATGGAGTTCAAAATAAAATAAAAGATTCTTGTAAATAAACATAAACAACAATAAACACAAATAATTCATAAAATAAACGATAATTCAATTTGTTTCAGATTCGAATAAGCGGTTTCAACAGTTGCACTATTAGGCACGAACTCACATCCCGTCCCCTTACATCCCATCACTTCCTGTTCTACCCCTCATTCCCTTCCTGAAGGAATGGCCTCAACAATGTTTTGTCCAACTCAAAAATTCCAAGAGGGTCGGTAGATGCCCGCAGGATTGTACTATCGCAGCTCGCTGACCACGGTAGGCGGGGCATCGAAGTAGGCGGTGCTCCGGTTCATCTATATGCTGCGGTCAGTGCACGCAATTCTTCGTAAGGGCCCGTCCAACCCGGAACACGTGTACGTGGAATGCACCATGTCCCGTCGCCAGCTGCGTTCTAACGAATCAAAGTTGGTATTGTAGGCTTGCAGTCACCCTTGGGAACAGCCTTTTTCTGAGGTCTCCCACCGGAGCTGCTATTCATCATCAATGTGGATTTGCAGGTACTCCTTAATGTGTCTTATCGACGGAAAATCATCAAATCTGTAATTTTCATCAGCAAACCTGAAGTCCCGCCTCTTGTTTATTTGATTGAGGCAGATCCGGTACTCAACAGCTAGGTCAACCGGTGGGAATCCCGCTAAGACATCTGCCGTATCTGCCGAGACAGAGCGATAAGCACGGGTTGCAAACATGGCTGCCATGGCCTTAGGTTCTGGTTAATGTTGTGACTATTCAGCTTGCAGCCCCATACCTCGGAGCTGTACATCACGATGGGGAGGATAGCGGCCTTATAGATGGTGGACGCCGACTTCGTCGCATCAACTCCCCTGGAGACTCGTGCCAGATTTATGAGTCTGCAGAGGATGGTCCTGGCCCGGTCTGTTACCGGCCTGATGTGCTACTCGAAGTTTAATTTTCGATCAATAAGCAAGCCCAGGTATATATAACTATTCACAATTTCGATTTTATTTCCATTTATTCCGAAATTTAGGACCCGCTGATGGGTTCTACGTCGAGACCTATTTACTAAAAGCTTCGTTTTGGTGGCAGAGATCGTTAGCTTAAAATTCTCTGCCCACCCCTGGATGACGCCTAGTGAGGTCCGCGTCAAATTCAGAAGGTCATGCCTGGCAGCAGCCGCCACCACCAAAGCAAGATGCCTGTATAGACGCAGCTTCAGGAAGAGCTTCTTCGAGTAGGTCGTCCAGTAAAAGGTTCCAAAGGGTGGGACCCAGAATAGATTTCTGAGGGCAGCCTTTGGTCAGTGACTTCCTGAGAGGATCAGAACACTCTTGGTATGTAGCACTTCTGTCCGTTAAGTAGATTTTAATTAGTGTTTGGGTTTTATTAGTCAGGCCCCGCCCCCTCAACACCTATAGCAGTCCCGGCCACCATAGGGAGTCGAAGGCGCCTTGTGTTTCAATAAAGACAGAAATCGCATTGCGCTTCCTCACATTTATGTCCTTCAGGTACCGCTGGAGCGCTAGAATGGTAGATTTACCACGGACAAATCCAAACTGCCTCGGAGAGTGTATATAGGTAAGATCGTTATGTATTCTGACTTTAATTATTCTCTCAAACACCTTGCCTAGTTCATTAAGTAAAGTAATTGGACGGCAGTTCTTAGGATTTACCGGCGGTGCATTCAAGTCTTTGAGAACTAAAATTAGTTTTCCACTTTTCCAAACGCTTGGAAAGTCCGAAACACGAATACAAGCACAAAACAACTTATATGCAAAATTTTTAATGCTTTCAAAAATAGTTTTAACTAACGTCTCCGCGGATGCAATCAAGGCCAGGGGATTTTCCAGTACGTATCCCAGCAATGTGGGCAGATCAACTTCCGCCCCCCCCCAAATCAATGAAAGTGTCATAATCCTGCTGCCAGGCGCGTTGCACGTTGTTGTTAACATTCCGGTCGTCATCCGGGATCAGTGCTTCGAGAAGATTGTGCGCCGCCTCCTCTGGCGTCCGTGACTCGCTGCCTCCGCGGTCCGGAATAGAAGTGAAAAGTCCAGGTGAGGGAGGCTTTCCTCGAGCCGTCTTGTACATAGCACCTCAGGGGTTGACCACCAGCTTCCTGTGTACATATTTTTCCCATGATTTTTTCCTGGCTTTTTCTATTGCATGAAAAAATTTTTGTTTATAGCAGCGCATGATGTCAAAGAGTTGCTGTTTTATGTTTGCATGCGCAGTTTTATATAGGTTGCTCTTATGTTTTAGATATTCCCTTCTGACGGTCCCCACCTCCCCTGTCCTCCAATCCGGTCTTGTTGGGCATCGTGTCCGGCGAATATAACATAACACTAGGTTGCTCAAGCACGTGATAATTCGAATTTAGGCCACTGTTCAGTTTAACAAGGTCATTTATAATGTTCGGTGATTTCAATGTATCAATAGGGCAATGCTTCACGATTTCTGGCGGGTGTCTACTAATATCGGCACCACTAATTATCGTTAAAAGCGTCCTGTGGTCCGAATTATGCACTTTGGTTAGAACATTCCAATCAAACACAAGATCTGGCGGAGCGCACGCAATCATAGTAAGGTCAATGTTACTGCGACCCAATTCAGATTCGAACGTAGATGGTTTATTATAAACATTTAAAATTTCCAGGTTCTCGTCGACCACGAACTCGTCGAGTATTGTGCCGCGCCGGTTCGTTATGACATCGTGCCAAAGCTCGAAACGCCCATTAAAGTCTCCACAAATTAACACAAATTTATTAATTAAGTTATCCACTATTTGGCTCAAAAAGTTTAATTCACCAACAAGGTTACTAAACGGAGATAAATAAACGTTCACATTGTAAATGTTTGTTTTATTTATAGTCAAGTGCACAGTACAAAAGTTTTCGTTACATAAACTCGGAAGTACAAGACAGTCACAAAAATGGTTTTCAACTAAAACTACGTTATTGAGATTTTGATAGCAATGTTTCAGGCATCTGTATCCACTCAATACCAGTGGCTTATACTTATCATTAAATTTAACGATGTAGGGTTTCTGTATTAATATGATGTCAGCGCCGTGCTCCAGAATATATCGATAAAGTTCTAATATAAATGTTCGGGAATTCTTGAGATTTGCCGATAGAACAATTATTCTATCAAATAAATTATGTTGTTCACCTCGTCCTGAAGTCGGCGCTGGTACAGTAGACAGTTAGAATCAGAGGTATCGTGATTAGCTAGCTCAGGCTTAGCTCCCACACAGAGGCAGTTAACGCACCTGTACAGATTTTTATTTCCTCGCGACGCACTATGGAAAATTAAGGTCTGTTTCTGATCAAATATCCATAACTCGTTTGTTTATTGATATAGACAGCTGAAATTCTGCATACGTATTAAGTCATGTATATGGCTTTAAACGAATTAAAAATATTTTTAATTTATTCAATATAATGAATAATAAATTAAACGAAAGACATGAAAATCGTGAAAATTTGTATTTATA
>JAHWXV010466106.1:0-10338 GCA_024586415.1 Phrixothrix hirtus | reverse complement strand
TATATATATATATATATATATATATAACCGGAAGTCAAAATTTAAAGTAAAATTTCCCCAGATCTGGGGGAAAATCGATGTTTGTCATCGGAAAGTTGCATAAGAGCCAATTTGTTAGAGAGAGGCAGAATTTGGTTTTCCCCCAGATTTAGTAGCAACTTAAATAGAAAAACACAACCCGATTATGCAATTTTTGTCTGATGGCGGCAAAATAATGGGGGCCCAGCACTACATGTTGAAGAGGGACATAACGGGCCCCTCTAGCACAAGGTACTTCGCCCCCTTCCAGCCACGTGGGGCTACTTAGGTCACGTGACATCAGTCATTTTGGGTGTGGGATAGGTCACATGTTGTCGGAGATTTTGGAAGCGAATGTGGCCCTCCAGCAAAAGAGGTGCAGCTCTAGATTTTGGAGTGGGACATAACCCTAGGTGTAGAAGTGGGGCCCAGACTCTGCCCCAGCAGTAGAAAAGGTGACCCAAGATGGCCTCTAAGTTGGTTAAGGGGCACAGCCCCATCAATGACGTGGGGCGCTTAAGTTACGTGACATATCGACCATTTTGCAAGGTTAAATTTGGTTGGCCGTTTTGAAAGCGATGTGGGGCCTAAGATTACCGCTCAGTTGGTTGAGACGAAACCTTAGGTGTAGAAAAGGAGCCTCGCACTTTACCCCTGCAGTAGAAAAGGGGCCCCAATATTTGAAATCGAACGCCATCTACGAATGTAGCGATGTAGTTATCGGTGTTTGAGGCTTTGCTAAATAAGAAGTGAACTAGTACGGCATCTATATGTAGAAATGTAGTTTTTGATATAGGTTAGATTTGTGACTTGTTTAAATTGGTAAACATGTTTGCAAGCGGTGAAATTAGGCGTGAGATTTAAATAATATTTAAAAAGAAATAAAAGGTCATTTATATAGATAAATCGCTTTGTTTGCCAAATGTAGTAGCATTTATAATCTAAGTTTTTATTAAAGGAAAATTCACTATATGAAATTTAAATTTGTTTTAAAAACATTTTATATGCATCCTAATTAATCGACTCTTATAAAAAAAATTTCACGTCAAAATCGAATTTTCGGTTTAATTGAAAGGGACCCGCTCAAGAAGTGCTCGAAATATTGCTAAAGTATGATAGTTATTCGATAATTATTTTAATTTGGGATACAAGCCTATGACAGCGAGCACAGCGATATTAAAGCGTGAAGTGCATACCAGATTATCAGTGGGCGGGCGAATAACTAACCCCCGAAATATCACATCAAAACAAATTAATGAAATCAACACACACATAGTAAAACACACGTCTATACCGTTGAAAGACCACGAACTTATTGATATTTTGCAAGCAACAAACAATTTACACATTGCCCGCATCCGTTGATAGGCTACTATCTAATTCAGCACATTCGCTTGACGGCATCCGCTGATAAGTTACTATTTAATTTTCCTTTCGGATATTTGCAAAATGTTACTATTCTAATTAAAGTTTTAAATAATTGTTTTAGAAACATTTGTATAAAATATTCGAATTTTAACTTAAGAGGAAAATCCCTAACAAGATAATATTCAAACCTAAAAATTTGTCAAAAACGTATGCTAGCTAAAATTCAAAACTGATTTAATAAAAGGACCTGTAAAAATTGTTATTCGAATTAAATATTCAATTTTTAACTCAAGAGAAATATCTCTAAAAACTAATTTCAAACTTAAAAATTTATCAGGTTAAAAATGACGTTACATATGTCCCGCTAAAATTCAAAAATAATGTAATAAAAAGCCATTTTGAATACTTTAAGTACGTATGTACGTATGTGTTTATTCTAAATTCAAAATTCGAATTTTAATTTGAGAAAAAAACGATGTCATACGCCCCCTTTTGAAAAAATTTTTATGTAAACAAATTAATTTATGGTAAAAAATCGAGTTTATTTTGTACATTTAATTAAAACAAGCTATGCATATTCATAATAGACAGCTAGATGAAGTGATAAGCGCTATCAATTTTTGCATGAATGTATGTAATTTATAAATTGAAAATAGTGTATTCATGTTTGTTATCTGAAAAGCAAATTTATAGCTATTTCTAATAAATAAAAACACATTTTAAGCTTTAACATTTTTATTTAAACATTATTCAAATTAAATATTCAAATTTTAACGTAAAAGAAAAAACAAACTGTAATTCCAGTTCTTTTCGTGCCGATTAGAAACTCAATTTTTGATTTACATCTCTAAGTGAAAATATTGATTTAGTACCGTTCTCGGAAAACTGAATAATAAAAAAATAAAAATAAAAAAAATAAACTGTTCCGTTTTCATGGATGGAGCGCTGTTCGATTCCTCAATGTTGAAAGAAAGACATCTTTTGCGACCCCCTAAGTAATTTATTCGCACTGCAGGCTCAAAATTGTTTTTTAGTTCGCATCCTACTTGCAGAAGAATGTTATCGTCGATGAACGCCGACCATGCCGATATTAGATGTGTTTAGACTTTGTCTACAATCATTATTGCATTAAAAATATGAATAATAAAAAACTAAAGATTTACTTTCTACCTGCACTACAGCTTCGGAATTGGCCCAGCTAAGGTTTGCAGTTTCGTCTTCCCGCTGAAGGTATTTACTGTTACCACATGTTGAGCCTTCCTTAACCTCAAGATCGGCTATAAAGTAAGTTTTATTAAAAACTGTATTTTAAAGTAATAAAAAAATTTTACCTTCAAAATTGGGCCAGCTAAAATTCTCAGCTTAAGCATTCTGACTAGGGATATATTCCTCTTCACTTTCAGATTCAGTTAGGGGAACCATGTCTTCATCATCGGCGCCAAAATTAAGCTCTTTTTATCTGCCATTTTAGTTCGATAGGTTACGCAATTGCACAGACATTTCGAAAAACTTTCGCACTTTTTACACGCCAATCCACATACCCGATCACGAGGCTGCGGAAAACACTTCAATTTGCAACCATAATATTCCATTTTTACTTTCTTCCGAGAACGCTACACTAATTCGGCTGCTGCAAACGAATCGGTTCAGATCAGTGTACACGTACGGACGACAGAAGAGCCGGAAAAATGAATAGCATGAGTGCCTTAGTCACCCCTACTCCTTAAGTTTTTATGCTACTTTGCCATAACAATACGTGTAAATTTTAAGGTTCTCGGTGGAAAGTTACGTTTTCCCATATGATTACATGTAAATCGAAGCACAAGTACTTTTAAAGTTGATGCAATTCAAATGATGCTTTGGTATGCTAGTAACTTGGTGCGTACACACCATGTGCAAAGAAGCGCCAAAGTTTATGCATAATTATACATACGATGTTTGGCATCACCGCTTATGGTAATTTAATGATTCGCAAGGAACTAGTTTATGGAAAGGACTTGTTTCACCCGAAGTCTTAGCAACCAACGGGTTCTTTTACAGTAAAAAAAGTGATAAAGTTGTATGTCATTGGTGCGAAGTAACTTTACATATGTGGGGTAGGGAAGATGATCCACTTGTAGAGCACTTCAAATATGCACTTCATTTCCAATTTGCGACATTGAGATACAACATACGACAACATAAACACAACTTAAACGAATATGCCGTCAAATGCCGATGTCCAGAAACCGAAAGACATAATCGAGTTATGGAAGTAGATGCCATTGGAGAAAAACGCAGCGGAATTTATTTCAGACCGTATAAGAGTGGCAGTGCTCTATTTCTAACCTCTACTCTAACACCGCCACGTAATCATTAAACAAACTCCTAAAGTTGCCCCGACGAATTCTGACCGATGCAGATTTATAAAAGTACGCAAAAATATTCCCTGCTTTAGAGGCGTATTTATGCGAAATAATTTACCTAAGAAGGCGTGGACTCGTGAATGTGCAATAATTAATTTGGACGGTCAAGAGGTTCCTGGGGCTCACTGGACTTGCTATAAGAATAATAAGAGCAACGTTTTCTATTATGATAGATTTGGTGGCCTTGGACCTCATCAAGAAGTGCTAGACTATTTTTGGGGCTGTAAAATTCATTATAATTATGAGCGCCAGCAAGAAATTAACACGACAGTTTGCGGACATTTATGTTTACATTTTCTATATAAGTTAAACGTCGAGTGATATTCATTAGTCTACAGCATCATGATAAGAACGTTCAGTATAACTGGTGCCGGTAACAAAGCTGTTTGGCTGATTTATTCCATGCGGGAGGCAGACAATCGTTACACATATACATTAGGGTTGATGTGTTTTTACGGCGCAAACTAAATATGAAATATTACCGAAAAAATAACAAATTCCACTTCATAGACGAGAATGATAACGAAAGAGCAATTGAGATTCCGCACGGTGCGTACGAAGTTGACGAAATAAGCGAATATATAAACCGTAGCCTATTGAAATTGTTTGAGACGAATGATGACAGATTTCATGTAACAGTGAATTCAAACACTTACAAATGCGACTTGAAGTGTGCGTACGACGTTGGTTTTCGGAAGACTCAAAGTATCGGCCGTATGCTAGGCTTCAAATCCGAACTATTAAAAGTGAACTATCTTCACTCTTCATCAGAAGTCGTCCTAATATCGACGCATATGCACGTTAATGTAGAGTGTGACGTTATAAAAGGAGCATATAGAAACGGCTAACCAGTCCACACTATATACGAATTTGGCACCTCTGACATAGTTCCAAAACACAGTATCAATCTTAAACATGTCAATCCGCCATTTTTGCAAGTTAACACTGAGGCTAAAAGAAAAATTTCAATCGATCTGGTAGACCAGTTGGGTCGACTTATTGACCTTCGTAACGAACCGTTCTCGGTGTGCCTAGAGCTGCTCAAGTTTGAACTGTGGAAGGATGAGGCTCAGATTTAGGAGTCAATCCCCTAGCTCTCAGCAGTATCAGCCTGGGATCGTTGTTATAGATGATGGCTCTAAAAGAAGTAGCTCTAACCTATGCGTACGTAGTTGGAAATCTGCTTTTGACAGAGAGAGAGAGAGAGAGAGACGCCGTTCGAAAGAGCTGCTATCACCTACTGAAAAGCAATTTCTAAGATCGATTGGAGTTAGAACAAGATAAAAATGTCTCAACTTGATGTCTTCAAAAGTTATACTTACGATGATGACATTATCAAGGAAGAACTGCATGCTTATTATCCCTACGGCTCTAGAACATATGAGTATTCAAACTAAGTCAGAATTTTAATTCAAAATCAAGAACTAATAACGGACAAACACAATAGTTGTATCTATGTTAGCGGATCGGCGAAAGAAGACAAGCTACCGGATGCTGAAGGTAAGGCGTAGGAGTTTACGAAAAATTTCCCATGCTTCTTGTTCGAGGAAATACGCTATGAATTGGGCACAAAAAGAATTGATTTCTGCGAAATGCCCGGAATAACGAGTACCATCAAAAGTTATGCACCTTACACGCCTGATGATCTGAGCACGCTAAATTTAACCGGATAGACCGTCGAAAATTCTGAAAATAACTGTTCTCAATGAGATCCGTGCGAGAAGCGCTTCATTGCCAGCATACCTTTAAAACAAGTACTGCGGTTCTGCGAGATGTACAAAAAACCGGTTATTAACATGAGCCAAGAGCTGGTTCTTAATAATGGCTAGAACTTATAAAAATTGCTATGAAGGTGCTGCAGACGTAACAATAATTGTAAAAGAAATTAGTTGGAAAACGCCTCATTTAACGCTCAGCGTACAAGCCAAGTTCGATTTCTTCGATTCCCTAAATAAAAACCCGAAAATTTGTTTACCTTTTCATCACTGCGAGATTTACGAGCTACCTGCAATTAAAACGCTAAAATGGATATTTGGCCAATAAAAACGTCTATTAATTTGGAAAAACTCGCTGGGTGCTGATTGGCTTTCAAAAAGATCAGAAAAATATCAAAGACGTGGACGCATAAAAATTTAAGCTCTTGGACGTCACGCATTTATCGCTTCATTTGAATTCAGAAAAGTACCTATACGAACATATGCAGCTGAACTTTGAAGACGACAATTATTGTCAGGCGTATATTAACTACGCAAACTTTCAACGTGACTACTACGGAAGAGAGAGAAGTTGTCCTCTATTCAACTACAAGCAGCTCAAGGATTGCCCCGTATTTGTCATCGATTGTCCCAAGCAATATGAAAATTTTAAGAATTCCACCGTCGACATTAAGTTAGAGATGGTTACGTTGAAAAACTTCCGCAAGATACAGTCGCCTATTGTCTGATATTGCACGATGCAATTATTGAATATGACCCTATTGCTACAGAAGTTAAAAAAATATAAACTTATAATTAGTTTAAAGTGGAATGTATTATTCTGTAGTTAGTAGTTTATTTATGAAAAATGGGATGTGATTATTATCTCAATAAAACATGTTATGTGTGTGTGTGTGTGTTTTTTATTATTAGGTATAAAAGCGGTGGTTACAAATACTTCGAGGTTAGTAGTTTGGTAACTTCAACCATGAAGTTGGTAAAGCAAAATTGCTCTTTACCCGTATCTAACTTTGATGACGTAGATAAGAAAAGCGGTAGCAAAGTTGGTAAACATCCGTTCCTTCGAATTGCGGGAAAACCAACGGTACTTGTCGACGCGAACGGTTTAAAATTTAAATATATCTACGTTTTCTCAAAATCGCTTCATCAATCTACATACCAATCTCTAGAACAAGTATTAAGACCGATAAAGGGCATAAACTACGTTTGGTTTAATAAAAACGAGGGTATTCTGCCTCGTTGGCATTCTAAGGCTAATTGGGTGTTTATTTTCGATGACATAGCCTGCTCTAAGCAATATAACATTCGGGCGTATTTTAGCATGGGCAGACATAATACGGTAGACCCTTTCTATCCCTGTCAGACATATACGAGTGTTCCAAAGCATTTAGTTCGTGATAATGCTAATATGTTAGTACTATTTAAGCAAGACGATCTAAATTTAAAGCACGTTTATGAAGATCACGTTGGGACTGACTTGCCTTACGACGAATTTAGAGAAATCTGTTCAAAGTGCTGGCAAGACGCCTACGGCTTTTTCAGTATTCATAAAGATTCCGATATTAAAGCCGGCAGATATAGAAAAGGTTTCGACCAGTATATAATCAACAACTAAAGTACAAATACTTCAATCCTATATACCGCCTGTTCGTGAACAAGTCTCGCTCACTCTGTTGTATACAGACCCGTAGAAAAACCTGTAAAAACCTGTGAAACCTGTAAAAATTCTGTAAAAACCTGTAAAACAGACCTGTAAACAGACCTGTAAAAACCTGTAAAAACCCGTAAAAACCCTTTAAAAACATGTAAAACAGACCCGTAAGCAGATCTATAAACAGACCTGTAAAGCAGACATATAAACATGTAAACATACTTGTAGAAAAGCTATTCCGAAGCTGTTAGCAAGAGATAAGCACTAAATATGGACGCAAAAGAGAAAAAGTTAAAACGCAACATTATTGAAGCTCATGCTGCCGTAAAACGAAAGTATCAAGCATTACAGCGAGGGCAACTAACCACCGAGATGCTTATAGGGAAAACTTATAAGCCCATTATAAAACCTCTTACGGAAATTGCTTCTAAAATTAATCAACAACAACCATCTCTATGGTTCCCCATAAAGAAGCAAGAAAATGAAGGAATTGTTGCTACTAGTACTCCAACTACCACAAAAGCAACTCGAATACCAAAGCTTATATTTCCACGAATATCTTCTTCGCGTTTGCGAGTGAAATCAGCTCCTCATGATGGTGTGGTTAGATTTATTCGAGATGTGCCAATAGGCACCATAGGTTAATCACCTGCTGCACCACCGTTGATGTCACCGGCCTTTTCAACTCATACCGATTCGTCAACATTACTTTCCATGCTGGAAGAGCCCGGTACTAATGCCTTCTTTGAAAAATATGCGGAACTACCTCGGTACTGTCTCGAACTTATGATTAGAGGTACCGAGAACATAATTGATACTACATACGGAATTACGTACAACATCGATACCGATAAATGCCTACTTGGTAAAGATGCTGTACAAATTGTAAGCAACGACCTAGTTATTAAAGGAAATAATCATGCAGGCACGCCTGGCTTGTATAAATTGTTGATTATGAAAAAACCTAATTTTTCACGAGTTCAACAAGTTGATAGGGACAACTATAGAAGAATAATATTGAGTACAAACGTGATAAGACGCAATTTTATACCTATCGGTCAAATAAGAGGCAACAAGTACTACAAGTACGTAAATGTAATTAAACCTATACTGGATGAAGGTGAAAGACAAGAAATGTCGGCTGCTGCAGCGGCACATACAGCAAAACAGAAACTTTATATTTGACTAGGCAGTGAACTTTTCAAAGAAGTATATCCTAATCCACCAGAGTACAAGTATTGGGACAGCGTTCACGAATTACTCAACAAATTACAGCTTCTTTGCTCCGAAAAACTTTCAGGCCCTTAAACTCACGATAACGAAATAATAGCAATTTTAGAAGAGCTAGCGAGGCCAGTTACATATATATGCCTAAAAATAACGACTTTTTACGTATAGGTCGTCAATAAGCTTTAGCTATCTGGTAAAGTAATAAAGTATAAACAAAAAATCGTAAAGGAGCTGCTTAAACCTGCTAGCAGAAACTATTCCCGAAGGCGAACAATAATTAAGGGGCTAGATGAGTCACGGCAGGCAGATTTAGGCGAATTTATACCTTACAAACAAAATATAGGTTAATCTAAATTTCTATGGACTCGTTCGTTAAAGTCAAAGCCCGGTGATGATGTTACCATAGCTATGACTTCGATTTTTAAAAATGATGTGCAGCGTATTCCTTAAAATTTGCAGACTGATAATGACAAAGAGTTTTACAAAGATAAATTAGTAAAGTTAATGAAGACCTACAACATCAATCATTACTCTAATCGACGAAGAAAGCTGCAATGGCCGAACGAGTTATTGGAACGATTAAGCAAGATGCGTACAAGACTTTTAGTCTGCTTGGAAAATATCGTTGGATTGACGTACTGGACGACGTCATCAAAAACTATAACAATCGTACATATCGAACTATTGGAATGAAGCCTGCTGACATCACTTCTAACACGAAACTCGATCACGTATATAATCGTTTGAAGATATTCGACTAGCATCGCTACAAAGTCGGTGACGTAGTACGAATTAGTAAATTTATAGGAGATTTTGAAAAAGAATTTACGCCCAATTAGTCCACCGAATTGTTTAAAATTGCTAAAATTCAGTTAACAAACCCAGTTACCTATAAACTCATTGACATGCAGAATCAGCCCATCCTTGGTGGTTTCCACGAGCAGGAACTTCAGAAGGCGGCTCACGATGACCTCTACATAGTCGAAAAGATGTTGAAACGCAAAGGAAAGAAGGCGGACACCAAGTGGCTGGGCCTTCCAAAATCTGCTTGGGAAGATGCTTCTGTTTTACTTAATTAGTTATTAAGCTTTAAAATGTATAATAATTAAATAAAATAAAAGATTTTACAAATACAAGGTGTTTATTTTATTTTTGAAACACTTAAATATTAATTTTACAAAAGGCTTTTACGAATAAGGACATTTTGAATTGCAGATAGAGGGTATGATGTCATTTCTGATTTATGTAATTAATTTTAAAAGTTATATTTTCGAATTTTGGCGGATCACGTTTAACAAATTCTTAAGTTTGAATATTAACGTGTTTTTGTTGGGGATTTTTTCTTTTAAGTTAAAATTTGAATATTTAATTTGTATAATGTTTAAATAAAAATGTTAAAGCTTAAAATGTGTTTTTGTTTATTAGAAATAGCTATAAAATTGCTTTTCAGATAACAAGCATGAATATACTATTTCCAATTTATAAATTACATACATTCATGCAAAAATTGATAGCGCTTATCACTTCATCTAGCTGTCTATTATTAATATGCATATCTTGTTTTAATTAAATGTATAAAATAAACTCAATTTTTACCACAAATTAATTTGTTTACATAAAAATTCTTTTTCAGAAGGGGGCGTATGACATCATCATTTTTTTCTCAAGTTAAAATTCGAATTTTGAATTTAGAAATAATAATAAATACATACGTGCATACGTATTTAAGGTATTCAAAATAATTTTTACAAGTCCACTGGCTTTTTATTACATTATTTTTGAATTTTAGCGGGACATATTGCTGTGTCCAATTTGATCAATTACCGGGGATTCACGTAAATTTAAAAAAAAATACCTGAGCAATCGCTTACAACAGAAAAAATGCAATCAATACCTAAAGGAAGTTTATTGAATGTTAAATTCAAAATTTAGATAACATACAAATTCAAAA
>JAHWXV010466104.1:0-10746 GCA_024586415.1 Phrixothrix hirtus | reverse complement strand
TACCCTGAAATTATCAGGCAACTATCCCAAAACTGCATGTGTAACCAAATCGAAAGTATTCGCACAAATGAAGTGCCGCGCGGTCTGACGAATAAATCAGTGCGCACTAAATAAGACCGTGTGCCGCTGGAGGCGTGACCAACAGGACAGCGGTACTCAAACAATTTACAATAAATTATAATAATAAACGATTCTATCGTCTAAAGTCACACAAACGGAACTCTATCAATGTATATTCGTCAATTAAATGTATTAAATCAATACCAATTTTATAGAAAATTCGTAAGTGAATTTTAAACCGTTACATAACTTTTAGATACATTTACATTAAATTTGATACAGATTTATAATGTGAAATAAAAATATAGACATTACATTTAAAATAACGAAGTCAGGGGTAATTTATAGTACTACCAGAAGTTCTGTAATCTTGAAAATATTTTTAGTAGATAGAACAGGTAAGCTCTCCTTACCTGAGAGATTGCCAAAAACGTTGTATGAATTTAATGGAAGCAAAAGAAGTGTATGTATGTATACCCAATACTATAAACATATGTAATAAATGATTATTTATTTAAAATTTTATAATAAATATAAAAAAATTATTGTTAGAAATGTTTCACATTAAGAATATTAATAAAATCATGAATTTTAAATCTGAGGCTAATTTTATTAATTGTTTTTGTAATAGCTTCTTTCATATTTACAAGTAAAATTTTTTAAAGTTCTTTATTTCATACTGCTTTACGTTATGTTGTATACTAAAACTTTATATGTTGCTTACTTTAGTTACCTCAGTTCATTGTTTTATTTATTTAACTTATTATTTATTTGTTGTAGTATCAGTTATGTTTATCTATTTCATTTTGTCAGTTTTGAAATTTTTAATATTCTGTATTTCATTAATAGATGTGCTGAAGAAGCGTACAATCTTACGTAAAATATAACATTTACATATTAAAATAATATTGCTGATTATATACGGATACTTTCATTCTAATACCATGCAAGAAACTACGTAGAAATTTTAAAGGGAAAAGAAAAAAAAATGATTATTTTAGAGTATAGTGACACCTTATAATTTTTGTATGTTTCCTTATTCAACAGCTTCTTAGTAATATTTAGAACGAAGTTATTCTTATAATTGAATTTGCGTAGTTCCTAAGTTAGATTGGTCTTATTAGAATACATTTTTTTACATAGGTTGTACCAAAACTAATATTATGGGACAACTTCCTTTTGCAAGGATTAAAGATTTGTGTTCTAGAATACAACTTATAGGAAAGAAACTGGACAAATATAGGTATTACAACTATTTATATTTATTTATTGAAAATATTAAGAATAGAAAGCTACACAAAAATGAAAGCTGTCTAGTATGACTAAGTAAACTATGTCCCTTTCCTTTTATCACCGACTGTAAGGTGTAGAAGATTGTTATAGTAACTTTGAAATCGCTCAGGTGGTACAAATTGTAATTCTTGGAAGTTTTTTCTCTTAGAATATGAAATTGGAAATTCTTTCTAATATAGTGCAGAGGGTTTTTCTGAAATATCTACTTTAATAGCTCTTATAAGTAACTCCTTCTAGTCATCATTATAACTAACTTCACGGGTAATACCGCTAATTTATATTATATATTTTATATTTTAAGCTGTAACTACAGCATCACGTATTCTCTTTCCTGGTTGGATTGAATGACAGTATTGGGATTTTTAGCAGAATAATCTTAATTATTTAACGACGTATGGAAATGGTTTATTCCTAGCTTCTTTAGTTGCAGTTAAACAATCAGCAGGCTGTTCTTTATCCTTCGCTTAATACACGAATTGATTGGATCCCATGCCATATTTGTGTGCCCCTTCACCAAAAACTTATGTTCGATATTGCAGCGAAACTAGTTAATTGCTGAAAAAGTTTTTATTTATTTTCACTAAATTATAATAATTAATTTAGACATATTCATCTTAAGTATTTTTATTACAGTACGCTAATAATAAATGTTCATATTTTTATTTATGTAAAACACATACTTAACAAGACAAGATTCTTAGCAAAATCTAACAAAGTAATTTCAACTGCTGTTTATATAAAAAGGAGAAATTCTAGAAACATCTACAGCTTTAAACAATAAAATTAGTTATAATGCTGATGTAAATACCAATGCAATGACTCATTGCTGCGACCTGTAATTTATTCAGATGTCAGTTGCAGTCATGAGTCTTACATGATTACATCATTTATATTTGTGTTCCATGTTACTTTCTGGAACGTTCTGTAGTTTTCCACAAATTGCTTCTATTTTTAATTTTGTTGCACTGACTTCTCCTTAAAACTGTTAGGTCTCGTAACAGCGACCTTGGACTTTCACTTTGACGTTCTGCTACTTTTATTTGTGAATGACGGAATCTGCACTGCGATCCATACTTACAACCCCATTTCTTGAAGAAGTGCCACTTTTTGATTTTCTTTGTTAATGGAGTTCCCATCACTTACAACAAATGTTTGTATAAAAAACAGTATTCCAGCGAGATAATAACAATTGCATAATTGCACTTAAGCTTAGCAATTAGTATCTTATAAAATCGGGGCAGATTATTTCTGATTTAATTATTTTATTATTCCATGATTGTATGGGTACTCGTTATACAAAAAATATGAGATAAATTAAGACCAGTCAATATTTTTACTCGATCGCCTATTCAACCACATCGTCGATGCATGATTCCCTTTACTGCGTACCTCAGCTATCGAAGCTTTTCCTGGCGCGGGGACGGTAGATATTTAGTAATTCTTGTATTACATTGTTCGAAATATATTAGTTTACGTTATTATTAAATGCAAGCTAACGTTTTGTCATTATATACAGGCACGTTCGTCTAGTAGGTCACAGTAATCATAGACTGTGTATCGTAAGTATACGATACCGCTCATTTGTCGCCACTTTCTGCAGGGTGAATGACATTAGAAACCTCAATAATTATTCTGACTTCATGGTACATACTTTAAAATTATTAGATAAAATATTTTCAATTAATAACTCCTCCAGTAAATTAGTTTAACAACGATTTGTGCAAAATGAGAAAGGTGGTTATGATAGTTAAAACAACTTGCGATTGTTCCAAGAATTGTAAACATTTTGCACCCCTTAATCTCTATCGAAAAGAATTTGGCGATATTTTAACTTTAAGCAAAGAAATGCCTACATTAATTTTATTCTAAATTCAGATAATATCTATAAAAGTGCATGTAAAATTATAAGTTACGAATTTAACCTATGTAGTAATAATCTTCTTATATTGCAAAAAAAATATTCCACGATCGCTTTTTTCAACTGTAGAAAAATTAGTGTTCACAACATCAACCAGTTATCGTAGATATCTTAATTAGTAATATCTAATTGCATTCCTTTTATCTAGAATCCGTCTCTGAAGACCAGGCATTCAACGCTATTTTGACCTTAAAAATTCCAACTATCTAAACTGTTATGATTTAAACAGTCTTATTATAAATGGAATTGCAGAAGCAATTGTTTAACCACTAGCATTATTATTTAGCTGTGAAAAATGTTAGTTTTCCGGATTCCTTCAAGGCTACTAGCTGTATTTAACAAGGTGACACTAAAATCGTCGATAACTATCGTCCTTCCTCACTAATTCCTATTATAGATAAAATATTTGAAATTGCCTTCTGCCATTTTAAGTAGTTTGTAAATTGCATTTCGGGTTGGCTCCTCCACTCTTGACGTCATCGCAACTCATATCCTTGACCTATATAGCCTTTCTGAAGCTTTCAACTATGCTTTCCATAAACTTCCTTTAGAGAAATTAAACTTATATATTTTGGTTAATCTTAAGTGTACGTTTACGTACATATGGTTACTATCCACAGTTTAAAATAGTAAGCCACGGTATACCCCAAGGTTCAATTTCAAGCCATTATCCTTTCTTGTATATGCAAATTATTTCCCAGATTTCTTGGTCTAGTAACCAGCATTTTATATTCCGATGATGCCTCATTAATTACTTCCGATAAAGATCCTCACAGACTACAGTTAATTGTAGACGAAGCTACAACCAAAGCATAATTATGGTTTTCGGAAATTTATGAAACCTAACATTTTCTGACATATCCGACTTGAAAATTTGTTTAAACGTTAAGCTTCGTGGCACTTACATGGATACAAATTGGCTTAGACATTTTATATTGAAAATCTGTGTCTAGCTCTGTTTAGAATAATATCTACGTTTAGGCAATGAAAAAAGATACTTGGCATAAGGACAACTTATTTTGAATATTTTAAACTAAAATTTCTTATGGTGTAGTTTCATAGGAAAATTCAAACCAGCTAGTAAAAGCTTTACGTCTGCAATAAAACTGGTTAGAATCATTTTCAGTGTAAGGGACCGTAAACACTGTAAAACACTAAACAAGTTAAAGTTACACCATTGTATTCAATCTTTATACGTGAGGTAATTTACGTTAAATCGACTTCTAGTATGTGCGGTTTCCGTTTGGCATGGGCAGTTTCTGAACACTCCGTATATATATATATATATATACTAATAGTAATGTTAAATAAAACATTTATCATCTATCTATTTACCCATTGTAATTCGAATAGTCTCTTAAAATTACTATTTTGGGCAATAGTTTTTTTTAATTCTATGATTTTCTTTATAACGAGAAGGGTGTTTTCAAATATCTCCTCTAATACGCAATGTGAAGTAGGACACTTTCTTTGATTATGGTATCACCATTAATTAGAAAGATACTGGGACAGCTTGACTATACTATAGTGTATATATTTACGTATTGTTTTTCCCGGATGAATATCTTTGGTTAATTAATAGTTCAATACGTCATTCAAATTATAAAAATTCAAATGCTTGTGAAAAATCGTATTTATTTGAACATCCATACCTTAGTCTGATAAATAAACGCCTATTTGTAAAATATTAGAATTACACAATATGTTTACACAGTAATAAACTGTCATTGAAGTACAATTCGTTTGAGTAATTGTGCAGTTTTTCAAATACGAGTCTTCAAAGTGAAGCACCAAGACTTTTTATCCAGATAGTAGGATAATTAACATTTAACTAGTACATTTATGCGTGATACACGCAGTAATTAGGAACATTAGGTTATTTTCTCCAATATTAAAATGAATGTGTGCTTTATGAATGTTGATTAATAGATAAACCACTGGAAGAAGTGCCTTTAAATTACATCGTGGAAATGTATCATTATTATATTATTTAGTAAAATTGAAATTATGAGTTACTCTCTTTCTGTTTGCCTTCATCTCAAGACATCTAATAAATACTTCAGTAAGATAATAAATAAGTAACATTAACCTTTATATGAACCCTTGTAAACAAATAATAGATTATGGAGGAAAGACATCTTCCAAGATTTATGATAAGCAATATATTTCTATATATTGATACTCCTTTAGCATTTTGTGTCGAAAAAGCAACTGAACCGAATATTTAGATTCTGTTTTTTATTGATCGATAGCTATTTTAATACCAAGTATAAAAGTTATTCAAACACTTCCAAAAATATTTGTGTAATTGAGCCCTTTTAAGTAATTAAGCACTGATTAAATTCTTCAACCTAGGCATTATATCTTTTACATGTTAAGTTGCATTTATGTTGTTATTATAAAATATTTTTTTAGCTACGAAATGCGATCTCAGAGAATTATGTCAAAAACCCATTACAACGAAGGAAGGGGAAGCACTGCAGCAAAAAATTAAAGCAGATGGATATGTCGAATGTTCCTCAAAATTCATGTGGAATGTTAATCGAGTATTTGAAGAAGCTTTGCTAAGTGTGGTTGGTAAACCGCAAATACATAGCAGGAGGAAGGCTAAATGCACTGTATTATAATCTTATAATCTCTCTAATTATTAAATGTTATGTGGAACACTAATACTCCGATACAACTTTGTTTAATTATGTACGAATAGAAATAAATAAAATATGATGAGAGCTATTGTTTTCAAAACTAATTGTTCTAACATTGAGTGTAATGTTAAAATAAATATTAATAAAGTGTTAAGGTGTTACAGATTTAGGGCAGCTGTGAATCAATTGATAGTGGAAATTTCATACATACTGCATAGATCAATCTTTAGAAAGAGATACAGTAAATAGGGGAACAAAACGAAAACAATTGTTTAGAGACAAGTTCTTGGTAAAATTTTAATTACAAATAGGTTTTTTGAATATCGACGCCGAAGTACAGTCGTTGCATGTATGTTTATATTACTTAAAATAAATAATTAGTATGCTATTTTGCCACAAATAAAATATCTAGGGTTTTTCAGAGGCAAATTTCTAGTTAAACACCTCAGTGGGCATTTAGAACAATTGTGTGGACATCCACGTCTGAAAAGGAAAGCATAAACTCAGCAACTAATTGCATGGAAGTCCTGTTCCAAGTGATGTAGTTGTAACTCAACTAATACGGCCAAATGCATTTCATATAAAATAGAAGCCGGTTGAGAAATCATTCATCATTTCTTAAGATGGTTTCAATTTTATTTTTATAAATGAATGCGTATTGATACCGTAAGATTCTGTGACGCTTAAACCTACATTTTAATTTATTTCTGAATATAATCTTTATTTATGATTCTGTTGATTGTTGCTGGTAGACGGCTGCTGTTGATAATAAAATGTTTGCGCTACTGACCTGTTTTTGTATATTCGTCGGCTATGTTGATTATCAAGTTCTGATATATTTTCCAAACTTTTATGGGTATCATGTAACACTACAATAACTAGCACGTTATAGTTCATAACGGTATTAGTACTGTTATAAAGAGCCGGCTCCGACTGGTGTAGTGGTTAGAAAGTTTGCCTCTACACCCAACGGACGCGGGTCAAACCCGATCGAGGTCGGTAAATTTTTCAGTGGAGACAAATTTAAGAAACGTGCCTTGCCTTCTCGGATAAAGAAGTAAAATCGTAGGTCTCGTATCAATGAGCTGTTTGGCACGTTAAAATCCCTACTGACGGTGGAACTCCTCCAAATTCGGAACAAATTCTAATAGGCAATGCGAAATGGCTATATAACAGTTATAGTCCAAGAGGGCCAAGGGAAATTCCGCATCCTGATCCCTCAGCCACAGAAACAAACAAACATTTATGAAGGGGAGTAAAGGTTGATATTAAATTGTCGTAATTGGTTGATAGTTGTTGTTAGCGCAAAAAAAGTGTTCCACACACGATCGTTAAGCGCTTTAGTACAACAGGTTTCGAAAATTAGCAAAACTCGAACCTTCGGGTCTCGTTTTTCTAATTTCTATTCGACCTGTTATAAGACACTTGCCGCTTTTGTATCGTAGTATGCTACTGTGTTTGATTGTTTTTAAATAAACAAAACGAGCGTGTTGCATTTTCATAATTTTTTGAACATTCTGGTGAACTAAACAATAACCGTTTAGTTGCATGAGTATTGTTTTAAGTGCTTTGATCTTGTTCACTGTTTGTCGCAATATTTTCGCGTGATTGACCTAACATTTTGTGTGTAATAAACTATTATGCCTTTTCTTACAATATTTGCAACTATCCGAGTGTCATTTCGACAAAGATTGTGTTGCTCATAAATAGCTGATGCATAACTTGTGGTTTTTTGTTTCGTCTAATCTGTCCTTGACTGATGTTCTAAATTTAATACAACTAAATGCTGCAGATAATTCTCTTTTACATAGTGGACACAATAATTGTATTGCCGTTGTATACAAAAATGTATTACTTATGCTTTTAGTTGTGGTTTTGTGTGTTAAAAACAAATAAATACTCTATTGATTGCTTTCATAAAATATAGAGTATTCCATTTGAAAAGTTACAGAAATTGATTTTGAAAATTATGATCTGTAAAAGAAAATTCTGAACACCCTGTATAAAAAAGTTCAAATACAGTAGCAATTACAAATATAATGTATCCAGATAAATCCTCGATTAAGTTTTTACGAAAAACTAACAAAAGGAAAAGTGGATATTGAAATTTAAATGAAAGGTTGATAATCCAAAAATAATTAAAACATTCATAATTTGGAGTCTGTTCGGAAACTGGACCAGATTAACCCGATTACTACAAATAACTATAGAAACGATTGTTATAACAATTGCATCTATAGCAATTTTTATTACCCTAGTTAATCAGAACGAATTTCCAAAAAGGCCTTTGGTAACGTACTATTGCAATGGAAAGAATTAAGACTGTATAGAGAATTTACAGGGGCTTAATTTTTGATAAAATATATGATGCATACTATTTCAAAAAATTACACTTTTATACATCACCATTTCTTAAACACTCTTCTGAAGTGAAATTAGTTTTAAATTATGCCCTCTTAAAAGCCATTAACGTTCCTTATATTATACTTTTCGTCAGAGTAACCAAAAAGATGTGATAAAGAAAGAGACTAGTAAATCGATACCTTGCAGATTTATGCACAGTGATAAATCTTCTAGAGAGCTGTCCTTGAACCCTGGATCACATCGACAAAAACATAAAGGAAAAAAATTGTATGGCAAAATGAGTTGAAACAACTGATATTGGAAATAAAACTTTAAACAAGTGTTACTTGCTTAGTCAGAACTAATTTTTAAATTTTAAGAATTAATATTGCAGTATTGCATATATGAAAATTTCTAATGGAAATTGACAGTGTTGGTAGGATAAAAGAAATCCCCCATTAATATTATGAAATTTCTGAAGTATATTATAATTTTGATAATTATAAGCAAAGCTTAATGTAATTTAAATTCTGCAGTCACGGCAATTTCTGATTACTATGTACAATTAAATTCTAAAGATGTTAGCTTTAAGTTATAGAACTACCAATCAATTCTAATCCAACTAATATGCAGTATTACTAATCTAAATAGAGAACAGCTAGAATATTTATTCAGAAACCGAAATAACCATAAGTAAGTAATAATGGAAAGAATTATGTATAGTAATTTCATTTAAATTAAACCATACAAGTGATTATATTGCGCCGAAAGTAAAACTATCAATACATGATCGTTACTACAGAAACTCCACATCCCATTTGCATACAAATTTAAGCAAACCAACAACAAAGTCTCTACTAAAAAAGCATACAATGTTAACCCATGATTATATCATTTCCTATGCGAATGAGGCTATTACTTCCGTTATCCGCATGTATCAACTTCGACAGTATACCAAATGTGAACGAATTTATCTTAAATAATTTTTATGCCATAATAAAACTTAATCAATTCAAGTATTAAAGAGTAGCCATAACAGTCAATAAAACAGGTTTATTCAACGTATGGATTTGTTTTACCTTCATTTATGTAATAGACTGTATAGTCAATTATATATTACATCTTTTGTTTCGTTGAAGTAAATTGAAACCTTTCACAGCCAACCTTTTAGATTTTTGATTTCTTACAGAGACTATTTATCTATTAGTATTTTTATTTTATTAACTAAATGACGTAGGAAATACTCCATATGGTAACGCCACACAACGAAAAGCATATAACATAGTACTACATTTTGCCACGTATGATCTTACAGCATCCACTAATAATTGCTCGTGTTGCAAGAGAAAATTGACGGTTGCGCGGCTTAGCTCAATAACAATTTACCGGTGAGGGGCGTGGGCGGTTTTTCTACGCTGGTTCTGACTTTTGTCCACAACTCGCAGATGGTACCTATAGGAATGGAAAGAAAACATCTATCTGTAAGGGCGTCAGTCATATATGCTTTCCTCTCTCGTACGTTCGCCCCACACGACAAGATGCACGAGACGGCTTCAGAATCCTGGTGCTGATCTAACCTAAAGAAAAGCTAGGTTTTTGGAACAAGAAATGAAATGCAGCTGAAGTTCAACAATACGTATATTTGTTACCGCGAAAGAGTTCGGCAATAAATAACAAACAAAAATAGAAAAGATAACAAAGGTCGCTAAAAACTAAGTTATAAATTCTTATTCCTTTCTGAACGCCAAAATGACAATCTAGGTTATTGAATTTTTGCCTTAATGGGATCTACGCCAACCGGTATGATTATATATTAAACAAAGGAAAATAATAATGCTTACAACTACGTTACAATTTTTTATTCCTTTCGGAACACCAAAATGGCGAACTAGGTTATTGACTTTTGCCTTAACGGGATCTAGGCCAACCGATATATTGATATTAGAGATAAGAAATGTATGTTACAGTTAATATTCTCAAAAATAAAGTATCCTAAAATAGCCAACAGCAAAGCACAATCTACTTCTCTTCATTAACGCGTATCAAAGCAAAACTTAATTTTACAAAACCAAAATAGTAATCAAAAATTGCAATGAACAATCTCATAGCGTTAGCTAAACGTTAACTAACATCAAAACGTTATACAAGACGATTTAGTTGATATCTGCTAACGATATTCCAACATTAAAACTTGACAAGTGCTATAAGTTGCAAATTTCAAAAATTATATATTGTAGCAACATAAGGAAGTGTAATAGTTAAAAATAATAACTATAATGGTTCAAAATACAGCTTAAATAAATTCGGTACATTTATTTTGTATTACAACACTTAAATATTAATTTAAAGAGAAAACAGAAATTGAACTATTGCCGTGTAAGAATTTCCATTTGCAAAGGAAATTATTTAACGTCACATCAAGCATATAAATATAATTCACTAAAACTCTAAACAACCTTACAATAAATTATATTTTATAAATTGTGC
>JAHWXV010466077.1:0-10321 GCA_024586415.1 Phrixothrix hirtus | reverse complement strand
GGCGACCGTTAAAATGCAATATGGCCGCCAAAATTCAAATATTCCCGCCAAAACTAGGAGAAATTCCCTAGATTCCGCGCCAAATGTCCCCAGGTTTCCCCTAGAATTCCAATATGGCCGCCGTGTTAAATCCGCCATTTTGATTCAATACGCCATTTTTGCCGCACTCTGTATATTTATTTTGACGCACCCTATATATTTATTTTGGAAGCACACTGTATATAAATTTTGACGCACCCTGTATATATGTTTTGCCGCAGGCAGATCATTAACAATCAATTAAAAAGCAATTACCGGGGCCAAATGCTGTTACAGAACCTCCTATCTACTCATTGTGTTGTGATTAATTGTGTCCAATGCTTTTCCATAGTCAGGTGCACTAAAACAGTGAGCTTCTTCTCATCAGTTGCTTTTTATGTTTACATTCTATGATTTATTAACCAGAATTTCATAATTACAACTATAACTGCAGACTATATATCTATGCGTGATTTATCATATAATATGAAAATGAAGGTGGCCACCCTGAACATCTGTTGTGAATAATATTAGTATTTTGGCCTATCCCAGTTAAATTTTATTATAAAATCACACTCGCAGAGTAATAAGCGCTAAAGTATTTAGTAACCACTACTACCAAGAAAATTTTTTTCCGAAAATGTGAGAGATGCCGTCTTTTCAATGCATACGAGAAATGAAGCCAATTAATGTATATTTGTAGTAAAACATATATGAAATCGTCTATCGTACTCAAAGCAACTATAATAAAACACATGTAGTGACACATGTAGTTATTACCTGCTCAAAGCTTATCTGCACATCAGACAGCAGAGTATCGACTGAAATATGTACAACAAGTTTAAATAGTTTCCATTTTCGAAACTTTGGTGCCCTTCCGAGGAAAAATGATATGTTTTGGTGTCTCCGTGTGCATGCGTGGGTGCTTGTGGGGAAGTGCGCGCGTTCGTGTGTGCGTACATTTGCGAGCGCGCGCGGTGACTGTGTGTGTTTGAGCGTGGGTGCGTTCATGTGTGTGTGTGCGTATGTGCAACATGCGTGCGTGTGAGTCTGCAGGAGAGCGTGCGCGCGCATTCATGCAGGCGTGCGTATCTACGTGCGTAGGAGCGTGCGTGCGCGAGTGACTGCATTCGCATGCGTCTGCCTTCATATGCGTGCTTTCGTTTGTGTAAGTGTACGTATGCGTGCGTGCGTGCTCATGCGTGTGTGTACTCGTGATTGTGTATTCAAGGCTTGAGCGTAGGTAACTATGCGCCTGTGCTTAGGTATGCAGGGGAGTGCGTGCGTGGGCGCACGTGTTTTTCCGTGTGGGATGCGGAGCTGTGAAGTGATGTGCGATGCAGTGTGATGCGCTACAGTACCGTGAAATGCCGTGCGGTTCGGTGAGTTGTTGTGCCGTGCTGTGGGTTACATGCTTCAGAAATCCTCTGTTAATTTACACACTTGAAATGCTCTATAAATGTAATCAATAAATATAATTATAAAAACAAATTAAAAATGTAATGTAACAAATAAAGATCGGGTACACTTACTGCCAGAGAGCACGGCCTCCTTTCAGCATACGTCCCTATGGAATATCTGTAAATGTTTTAACAATGGAAACGTGAACTTGAGGCTTGTAATCTGAAATAATTAGTTTAAGGAAACCTTTTATGCAAAAAATATATACTTGAAGTTGCCTATATGCGAATTATATAATTAGCTTTAAGACTTTCTTGTTATATTAACAGTTTTTTTATATTTCATATCATCTTCCAAAATCCCCTGTTAATTTGAACACCTCAAGTTTTCTATAAATGTAATCAATAATTACGTTTGTACAAAACAAATTCTTACATAATATATCAGTTGTTTTAAATATATTACAACAGATAACTTTCAACTACAATCACTATAACAGAGCGAGGCCTACTTTCAGCACACGCCCTTTTGCAATACCAAAAAAGGCTTTAACAATGCAAGCATGAAATTGAGGCTTGTAATAGTAATTAGCTTAACAAAATCTCTTCTGCGAAATCATATACTTGAAGTTGCCTATATGTGATTGTTATAATTAGCTTTAAGACTTTCGTGTTATACTTTACATCTTAAGTTATCTCTATAAATGTATTTAGCTATTTTTATGACGAACACACGGGAGGTTGACTTGCTCTAGTACCATAGTGGGTGGACATTAAAAATATGAAAGTACGTTTGATACGGTGGGGTGAGGCGCGGTGTAGCGTAGCGCGGTCCAGTGCAGCGCGATACGTAGCGGTGCGGTAGGTTGAGTTGAGTTGCGCTGTGGTTCAGTGCGGGAAGGTACGGTGCGGTGCGGTGTGGTGCTTTGCGTTGGGGTGCGATGAGGTACTGTGCATTGCAGTGTGGTGCGATGCGATGCTGTGCGTCAGAATTCTGTACGGTACGGTGTGCATTGTGTTGCGTTTGATTCAATTCACTTATTTTAAAACCAAAAATGCTAAGTAGGTGTTTGTCGACCGAATATTTAGACACTCTCGTACATTTTAAATGAATTTTTGTATTAAAAGGCATCTTTCAAAATCGGTACCAGTGTTAACAAAATTCCAGAGAAATGATCGAAATACAGTGTGCTATGTGCATCTACAGTGATACACGAAAGTCAACATAAACTGCGGAAATTACAGAAAAAGAGTGGATTTTGGAGAATGATATAGATAAAATTTAACCAATGTATTAAAATTTTATTAGAATGATATAAAAATATCAAAACACTACTTTTTAAACAATTGAACTTAAAATATTTAACAAAAATAGAAAAAAAGTGATTTAGCCTAACTCACGAAAGTTACTGTACGTGAAATTTTTTTTTATTCTTTCATTAAATTTTAGGTAAATTAATATTTTGTCGGTCCTTCTTTAGCAACATTAACTGCTCTTAAGCGACTGGGCATTGAAAAAACATATTTACTGATGACGGAGGCTGGTATATTACGCCATTCCTCTGCCAATGCTCGCTCGAGGTTCTCTTTATTTGAGATTCGTCTCTTTCGATCTCTTCTGTCCAAATCATCCCAGAAATTTTCGATGGGATTGAGGTCAGGGCTCTGGGGTGGCGAATGAGGCTGTTGTGGTGTATTCTATGCGATTCTTTAACTACAGCAGCCGTGTGCTTTGGATCATTATCTTGTTGAAAGATACGATTGTTCTGCATGTTTAAATTTTTTGCAGATTCCTTCAAATTATTTCGCAACATGTTCAGATATCCAAAGCGATCCATAATAGTATTGATGAAAGCTAAACTTCCCACGCCAGAGACCGACATACAACCCCAAACAATCACTAATCCCCCTCCGTGTTTAACAGTGGGAATCATAGTTTTCGGTTGCAGCTTTGTTCTCACTTTCCTTCAGGCCTTTTGTTTCCCATCACAACCAAAAATATTAAATTTTGATTCGTCACTAAATATTAATCTTTTGCAGTAATCCAGGTCATGATTTTCATGCAGTTTAACAAATTTTAATCGTTTGTCTTGATTAAATTTATCGATTAATGTTTTTTTTCCATGGAATTCGGTTATTAAATCCTGCCTTTCACAATACTCTTCGAATACATTCAGAATGAATATGTTTTTGGTTCCTAGTTTCAAGGTCTTTCGCAATATCTGCTGCACTGATTTACGGTTCCCTACGAATTTTGCTTACAGCTTCTAGTTTTTCGCGATCACTCAGCTTAGATGGCCTCCCAACTCATGGTTTATTCTCTGTTGTTTGGGTCAAATTATATTTTCTAATCATTGTATGGACTGTAGAGCGACTCCTCCCTACAATATTACTTATCTGATTGAGCGATCTGTCTTCCTTTTTCAATTTTATAATCAGTTCACGAATGTCTGTGATGTTTCCCTTCTTTTGGGTGGCATTTTTATACCTAAATTCAAAACAATTCTAAATATGACCAAAAAGTAGAAATCATACCTAACACTTTTGAAATATCTCGAAAATAATCACATTCAGGAGTAAGTCTACTTTATAAATTTCACTGGAAATTTAGTGTATGTACACTTTCGTGCGAACAGAAATTTAAATAATCAATATGTTTTGTAGTTTCAAAGGCAATAGTAGCGTAACTGATATTTTATTTCAAATAAACATTGTATTAAAGGTAATACGGTAATTTCCCATGCAAAGAAATTCGGGACTTTACCTATATTTGTTGTGAAATATAAATGTTTACAAGTGCATGTTGACTTTCGTGTATCACTGTATATACTAAAATGTTCTAAATAACCGTCTATTTGTTAAATCAATGAATACGCTGTGTTCCAAATTAGGGCTGAATGTATTGCTAACTTTGTTATAATTTGAATTATGAGGTAAATTATTAAATTGGGAAACGTATGGAAGTTAGAGACCTTTTCAATCACTTTCTAAATTCTATAGAAATCTAATGTCTTTTGATTTGTTTGGTAAGAACTAACATATTCCGTTTATAGATATAACTTGTATACGTTTTTTGAAAACAGGCCATTTTGAAAAATACTTTATTAGAAAATATTTTAAAATGTTTATGTCAACTTCAATACCGCCATCTGTTTGTGGATTCAATACAGACTTCGTTATGCTTTTGGACGCTACCATTTTATTTTTATGTCAGATAGTACATTTCAACGAAATATTTATTAACATGAAAATAATAAATTTATTTATCAATATTAAAATTAATGATTATTTTACATTCGCCTACGAAATTGACAGTCGTGATATGCAGCACTAGGTAAATCATGAATTTGTTTATTGTTGTTAGCTACAGAACGATATGTTAAACGGTAGACAATGATATTGAATGAAAAACAATCTAGACGGTATCCATACATAAAAGCACATTGGGCATCAATATGTCAAAAATAAATAGCAGTAGATATTTTTTAAATGTAGAATCAAAAGCATTTGCTTAAACTATTCTAAAGAAGTATTATTAAAATAATCTTTCAATAAAAAAGGTGCAGGCTGTTCTAATAGTGCAATATTTTAGTTTTTGCCTTAGCTATATGACTTTAATGAAACTTCAAATCTTTTACTAAAGAGGATTAGATTTTCTAGAATTTTTTCTGTTTAACCATCATATATTAAAAGATTTAACAATATACGTCCACCGATATGAGGTACACTACACACACTAGTAACAGAAATAGACGGCCTATCAAAACGTAAATCACATATGTGATTTGAGTTTCTAAAATAGAGATCTAACCTATTACGCCTTATATTACTCACTAAACTAAATATTGACAAATGCTATTTGTAGTATAAATCATTTCTAAGGAAATTTTTCCGCTAACTAGGTAGATTTTAATATATAAAGCGGCAAAGACTAAAATCATCCGTGATTGGTATTTGAAACTATGAGGGATACTATCTTTTTACAAATGACAGAAAATTAGGTTAATTGACTTACCGTTTTTGTGAAAAATTCTAGCAACTATCTTATCATTCTTAAAATAATTATGAAGGGACATATGTAGAGGTGGCGATAGCTTTTACTCTTCTCAAACTTTCTCCCATATTCTCTGCATATCAGATATTATAGATCTATTGGTATATCTACTAATTCAAATCGCATCGTGCGTTCCTAAGTTATGTTAAAAGAAATTGATTCATTTAAAAGCGTTTGAAATCCTTTCAGGGGGGCAAATGAAACATTTAAGTATATAAAAATTTTTAGTACAATAGATTCATTTTCATACCAGAAAATGCTGTACGTTCACATAATATTGGGACACTCTGTATTAGCAAGGCGTCTCCGTTTATACATTTAATTATGTTGTAGAATTATTAATATTTCTAAATTGAATGGACCTACATAAGAATTAAGTTAAATACATAAATGCTGCAAAAGTCTGTATGTTTTTAGCAACTAGACCCACCTTGGAGTTTATTTATTATATAATTACGATTAAAAGATTTTCTTTGTTGTTCAGCAACAGATAAAAATTCATCACTCTGTAGGAGTGCAAAAGGATTTCATTGTCTACTTTCGTCTATCCTCAATCAACCAACCAAGGATTAATTACATTCTTCAAAGGCCTATATAAATAAACCCTTTGAGTAAAAATTAGTGCATGTTAGTAGAACATTAAAGTATTGGAAAAACATTAGTTTATCCATCAGTTGATTTTCACAAGCGACGTCTCTATATTTTAAGCTCCCTACGGTCAGTTACACAAAGGCACAGAGGTAACCGATTTATATTATAAAAGATGAGAAATAATAAACTTTAAGGGGAATACTTATTTTATTTCTTTACGCTACCTGTAAGAACATACGGACTATCGATTTTAGCTAATGTAATTATACTTGAGAGCAAATTCGACTTACTACGTGTACCGCATATGCCTAACATAAACGTATTTATGTAATA
Source organism: Phrixothrix hirtus (assembly GCA_024586415.1). Taxonomy (NCBI): domain Eukaryota; kingdom Metazoa; phylum Arthropoda; class Insecta; order Coleoptera; family Phengodidae; genus Phrixothrix; species Phrixothrix hirtus. The sequence continues at coordinate 3,925 of JAHWXV010466077.1, read as the reverse complement.
ATATATGAGCATGTATAAGAATCTTACACAATGGTTTTAATCTACAGGTATCTCTTATCATTAAATTCATTGTTTACATAATGTAACTAAAAAACATATTTAAGTAAATATAACTATTTGCAATCAAAGCTTTTAAATTTGGAGTTTTCTCTGAGAATATATTTAATATTAACATATTCTATATTATTTATAACCAGTTCAATATAATTTTAATTGTACATTATATTTTCATTAATTTTGTCACATTAATAAATAGTCAAGCTTTAACAATTTTTAAACACATTCTTGTTGAATTTCTTTTAAATGAATTGCGAATGCCCCAACGTTTGTTTAGCCTTATAAATTAAAAAAATTTCGTAAATACAAATTTGAAATTTAAAAAATGTGACAAAGATAAATCCAATATGTGGAAAAGATACTCATATCACATTTACTCAAACCGAGTGCGTCTAAATAACGCGGCAACCTTTGAGTAATCTATAACTTGTACAAGATCACTATTTGTTAAAATAAATATTTGATACAAATCCAAATTTCAAAATTTTTGAGTATTTAATTGTCTTATTATGTATATCAATAAGGTAATCCTTTAGGCGGTGAACAAAATTGATCAGTTTGATAAAAAACAAACCGTTTCTACTATAGAAAGTGAGTTTATATTAAAATAGTATTTACGTAGGAATGAAATCGAGGGCGAACGACAATACAAGCTGAGCTACAGCGGCGTGACGTCAAAACTATGGGTTGATGGTCAACTATTTGAATGAATCTGTAAGGGCCAAATTAGGTTTATACTTTCTATGCATTTAGTTTAAACCATATATAATATTCTAAAGATATAAAGCTTAACAGGTATAAATTATCGATTATTTTTTGTTCACAATTAACCCGACAATCGACAGGTGAAAATTTGTCACTTATAACATTTCCAACGCGTGGAGTGTGCTAAGCCCCAAATTCAAAGAGCCTTTTCTAATTATCCATTGACTTAACCTACATTTTAGGAATCTTTACTTGTAGACACACTTTCTGAGAAGAAAGAGGGCAGCTCTAATTGATTTTAATTACCTTGTTCCTAGAATTTATAATTAAGTTTCCGTATTCCATTGCGATAGGTCAACATAATCGGGGGGCAGCGCTAATTGCTTTTTGATTTGAGGAAATGTAGTTATTTCGGCGTCTATCTTTGATTTGTTAGGGACTTTTTAAGTCGTGATGATGGGTTACAAATCTGCAGAAGAAACGTATATATTGGCGCTAATATTTAAAATTACTTGACTCAGTCATCCAATATAGCGCGGATAAATGTACAGCATGTTTAAAAATGGCGGAATATTTGAATTTGGACCAAAACTATCTATGGACATGTGTATTAATCCACAAAGATGATTAATAAATATACGGACGAAAGGTCATGTATATTAAGGTTAATACCGTGACGTCGCATATACACATATACTTGCAAATGTTGAACTTTATGATGTCATGTTTGAATCTAGTGTGAAATCTAGGAAGAATATCTATATTTGGCGATTTTGTCATATTTGTGATGGTGGTTTACAAATTCGCGGAAGAAACGTTATATACCAATTTTTTAATTATAAATAAAATAAAGGCATGCGATATATGGTTGCAATCTGAAATTTCCCCAGGAATGTCATTGTAGCGGCAATTTTTCAAAATATCCAGCCTAACGTCGTTTTGGCAATTACCGTTCAATAACTATATTTTATTAACAAACGGCGCTTCTAGACAACTTTTTTAGAAAATTTTCAGAATATGCGTGTTAAACAGTTTTCCAAAAAAATTTATCATTTAAATTCCATACTTGAACATATTTTGTAACCTTGTGGTTTTAAATATTATTTATCAATTTGGTTAGTAATGGAATTAATGATAGTGCAATGATTTAACGCAGATTTAAGTAATTAGATACCCTCAACCACTAATTGATTATAATAAATGGAAATATGTCTATACTTTCATAGAAAAAAGCTTCATTCAATAATTATATTTTATTAAAACCTGGAAATTATGTTCAAATAGGCAGGTAAATAATCGTTACAGATAGGTATGTCTTTGTATCCATTAATAATCTAGATAGTTTTTAGATTTCAGCTATAAGTATTTGATAAAAAAAGACAGGCATAAATGCATTCTTCACAAAACATTTGAATTTAAGATATATCAGCATCCCTATAGTCCAGTTTGAAATAGATTAAGAAATATTTAATAATACTTTAAAAATTACACTACAAAATTTATAGAAACAGCTTGATATGTAGTTAAAACTAAAATTTCACATTTTTAAAATAAAACGACTCATCGAAGACTGTTAAAACGGTATAATTAACAATAATTCAAGACCGAGACAAAATAGCGACTAACTGCGTTCTAAATCTAGTCATTTTCTAATACGTCACATGAAGATAATTCTCTACTTGTTCTAAAATTGTAAAGTTGTACGAGACCGAAGGATGTAAACTTTGAAAATGTTTATTTAGGAGATCGATTAATACTAGAATTAATTATATAACTTTAATCGGTGTTTTATAAGTTGACGCAATTATATACCCCGTTTTAATTTTAAAACAATTGAATAAAATGTATATTTAAAAACTCCGGAATATTTAAATCCACTACAAGTCAAAAATTCCCCTACTGTTAATATGCATGAGAAAACGATTAACTACATTCCAAATGTAGTCATTATCTAATTCATGCCATGAGGGCCAACTACCTACTTGTTTGAAAATTTTAAAGTTTTTACGATGCAAACTTTGATATCAGAAGCATGGAATAATTCATTTTAGATATTATTGCCTGCACTGCATTAAAATTTACAACGGGAACTGCATTCCTTTTATTTCTGATAGATAAAGCCGATTTCACTTAACAATGTATACTAATTATTAGTCATTTAAGACGTTCACTGCTCATAACAGATACCGTGCGCTCATGTCATACCGCGCGAGCGCACCGTAAGCTTCTTGAGTAGTGAACGTTTTCAGCTGAAAAGCATTCTTTATACAACTCCATTTATTTTAAGGCGTAGTATTTAGGGCATTTATTGTTTAATTAATTTTTTAAAATAAATGCAAATACTTTAAATACACTAATGTACATAATTGCAGCATTTATTCAAAATGTATAAATCTTATATTTTAGTCGCCTGCTGCATTTACTGGTAGTAAAACTTTTAATATTAGGAAATAAATAAAACGTGCATATCGTGATGTAATAATTTAAGATTTGTAAGACTTGAAATGGAAATAAAAATAGAGTAGTAGCCATTTCTAAAACTCAAACTTTAAAAAATACCTTAAGGAAATTTCATACCTAGAATATGCAGAAAAATTCTATCACAGGTTTTGATAATATTTGAAACGTGTATAATGTTTTACTAACAATAAAATCTAACATATTTTAAAGATTTTCAATACATCTTAAAGATAACTTCCAGAACTTCTAAATAGTATAAATAAAATGATAATTTATAAATTGACTGAAACATACAATAAATGTAGGTGTAGTTTTAATCACGTGACGTAAGTAGATAGAGATAGAGGGTTCGGGGACAGCATTTTTCTCCGGTAATTGCTTTTTAATGACTTTTTAATGACCCGCCTGCGGCATAATTGTTTTTTAATGACCCACTTGCGGCATAATGGTTTTTTAATGACCCGCTTGCGGAAAAACATATATACAGTGTGCTTCAAACTAAATATATAGGACGCATCAAAATAAATATATAGGACGCATCAAAATAAATATACAGAGTGGGGCAAAAATGGCGGATTGAATCAAAATGGCGGATATAATACGGCGGCCATCTTGGAATTCTAGGGAAAATCTGGGGACTTTTGGCGCGGAATCTAGGGAATTTCTCCTGGTTTTGGCGGGAATATTTGAATTTTGGCGGCCA
>JAHWXV010465972.1:0-11361 GCA_024586415.1 Phrixothrix hirtus | reverse complement strand
AAATAAAAATAAATTAATATTTTAACGATTTGTGTGCATTATTTACATACTTAATTACTTTTTATTTAAATCTATAAATTATTTTTGCTTTAAATGAGCTTATAATTTAATTATAAAACTCTTAGTACATGTATAAAGGAAATTATGAATGGATGAATTATCTATGCTTTTAAATTAATTTTAAAGTTTACAATTTAGGTGTGTAGGAAAGTCACTAGCGTCAATAAATTCAAATTAAATTTAAAATGTGTAAGAGAAAGTCCTGTGTTGTCTCACACCACATTTCGTTTTGTTATAATTTATGGAAGTAGGTTTAAGTTGCATCATTTTTCTACGTAAATTGTGTTAAACCTTATTGGGCAAGTAGTTACAATAAGAAAATATGTACATATTTACAATTTATTTTATTTATTAATTATAAATTAAATACACTTTTAATATTTAAAATACAATAAAAGGATGTTCGTCAGTGGTAAATTTTTAAATATAGCTACATAGTTACAAAAATGCGTGATCTCATTTGAAAGAACAAACAGTTTTGTAGAGTCAAGGTCGGGGTATCATTTCCATTTTACGCGGCTGTGGTAAATAATTATCGCAATGCGTATTCCAATAGTAAGGAATTGCATCAGGGCCGGCTTGGAAATTTTACAAAAAGGATTTAATGATAAAATTTCGAAAAATTTTAATTTTGAGATAGTACCAAAGTTTTTAAAAATATAGGTTCAAGATAACTTCAGCTCTTAGACCTGCATAATAGTGCTGGTTGAGTTTTCTACCTTCAGAAAACTATTCACCTTATAAACAATAAGCGATGCTTTAAACTTTAATTTGTTCATTTGAGCTTTTTCTACTCTGGGGAATCTGAAGTCTTCCTGTATGTGGACTATCGTTTAGTTTCCGGGTTGTACTGGAAAATCCACGATTCATTTCATTTCATAGGCCATGCCTTTGTCATGTTTAAATTATTGTGCAAAATTGGTCTAACAACTTTCTGATTGATATTTTGTATTTCAGTAATGACTGTTGTGCTCAAATGTCTGTCTTTTGGAACAATTTCTTGCATCTTTTCGACATTTCCATCAATTTTCACACACATTGAGAGTATTGGCTTTTCATCATCCTCACTTCTTCTCTACTAATAATAAACATCCCTGCCATTCAAAAACATGCCATTGAGATATTCGGTGCTCCTTATAAATTATTTTGAGTGTAAAGTAATTTTCAGCAGTACTTTTTCTAAGTTTTGATAAAAGTTTTATATTGTTTATTCAATTTTTGAGTCTAACATAAGTTTTGATAAAACAGCATAACTCAGTCACTGATGGGAACAATAATTCTAAATTTCAATTGCTGACGGTTGAAGCTTTATATATAGAGAAACTGCATAGTTCCCGTTGCTAAGCAGTGACTCAGTTCGAGGACAACTTGGTCAGTATCGTTATTTAATTCCAATACCTCGTATTTGTCCTTATTTATTTAATTAGGTCCACTCGGTTGTAAATGTCAGTTTATGGAGCCGCCTATTAATCCTATTTAATTCCAGAAACCGCCTGGCGACCTAATTTTAGACAACTGTTCTTGATGAAAATGGTAAATAGTTTTTGATGAAATTTCTACATATCTGTTCCAAGCGATACCATCGCCACAAGCACATCTCGGCTCGTTCCAAATAATGTTACAAATGAATACTGTTACTGAGATATGTGAAAACTAAGAAAAATCGTAGACTTGATATATTCAAGTATATGTGCGATGACGGACACAACAATAAATTTTTAAAAATGTTCAAGTAAAGAGCATTGATCCTTAGATTATTATTTCATTTTAAGTGAAAACCAAAGATAAAGAACAAGGTTTTTATAATCTATTGGATTTGATTATTCTTAATAAATTTAACTCGCTGCCACTGTACACCGTGATACATACATACATTTTAATGAAGTACTAATTAAATAAGTTTTATTTAACTTAATTAAATTAAATATTAAATAATTAATTCAAGCAACAGACCGCACAATATTTTTCAAATCATTTTATTAAATTGCTTACTTAAAAGAGTCTATTTACCAAGTTAACTCGACTAGTCACGGGTTTTAATTAGCCTGGTAAGAAATTAGTATATATTTGCTTGTACGAACTTGATTCAGCTGATTTACTGTAATAAATATGCGCAAAAATAAACCTTTTAAGTAAAAGGTCAATTTATTTAAATATAAACAACTTTTCTGACATTAAAAGCAAAATACAAAATTTTAAAATTTCTGTTTAATTACTAGTTTTAATGTGCTTTATAATTTATTTTCTAAGGAAGGAACTAATTTCCATAACGCCATAAATTATTTAATGAAGTAAAACAATTTTGTTGTTATGTTTGTTAAATTTAAAATTAATTATCTTTTATAAAACAATTATAAAAATGTGAAATAGGTTCAAAATTACTTATAATTTGCACTTTTAAATGTAATCAATATTAGAATAACCAAATTTAATTAATCAAAGAGAGCTACATAAATCCTAAATGATTGAAAATTATGCTGTATCCGTCTTCATTTGGGTCCTGTCAAGATAAGTCCATAGGGAGGAAATACTATTTTACTGGAATTCAAACAAAACGTTTTTACAGGAAATTGACTAATATGCGTGTGGAAAAACATTTACCACATTTAAATTTCCGGATTATTTCAAGATGATTTCGAATAGTTATTACTGTTTTAGCGTTTTTACAATTTTTATGGAGATATTTATTTCCGAAGGATATTTATACTTGGGAACTCCTTAAATTCTGAATGAATTAATGGTAATTTGATAATTATTGTAATTGTAACGGTAGAAAGCAATTCATTTTAGATAGGACCTGTTTTTATATTGGAATAAAGGTTAAATTAAAAAAACAAGTTCGAATTAGCTTATATCAGAAATATACGTCATTCGTTTTATACATTTTGGAGCCATACATATATCTATGTTGTACATAGATATGTTTAGGTAAAAATATAAATAATGTGCAAATTTATTAAGAGTTATTTTGTATAACAATACCTGAAATATAATATTATTTACAGTATATCCTGAAAATATATTTCTCTTGAGGGCGATTGAGGATGATTGAGGGCGCCGTGAGGGTGTGAATTTATTACTTGCCGTTTTAATTAAACGTTTATTATATGTTTTAATTTTACATGTTAAGTAGTATAACTAAATAAATTTTCTTTAATTAGCTTTGCTAATCACTGTATCCTAATAAAATTATAATTAATGAAATCACGTAAAGTTGCGTTGTTTTAAATATTTTTATGCTGCAAAATTGCTCTTCAATTATTCATTTACTCTTTTGTTAATGTCATAATTAGAAACTTGCATTGTTTGCATATTGTTGATGGCTATCGCAAAACCACCTTAACTTTCAAGTCCATTAGATGATATGCGAACGCATGTTTGTGAGTATTACACAGATGTCAGTAACTGTATGACGTCAAGCAATAAAAATTACAAGCTCCTCAGGTTTATGCGTTCTAGCACACATTTGCAACACAATGTTAGATCGGCCTTAGAATGACTTTTGAAGAGGCACGCATCGGAACGAGGAGCAATAGACTTGAAGTCAAAATTAAATCAGACAGGCACGTGTTTTCTATAATAGTCATATAGTGCGTTTTCCAAAAAGTCAAGCATTATGGCCATTCAAATTTTGCCGCTTATCTTTGATTGTATCTATAGTAATTTAAATATTAAAATACGTATGTGTGGTAAACTCATTTATGAAATTAACCTTAATTATTATAAATTTGTATGACATACCAATTATCACATGCATGAAATTAGCAATTTCAGTGTTACTTTACATTTATTTAATTAATTTAATATTTGCAGAGAAACGTTGATGACAACGGTCAACTTTATCTTCTGGAACCCAATTTGTTGCTTTCGACTCATGCAATAAAACCCATTCATACAGGAGAAACCTTGTACAATTCAATATGAAAAAAATAGCAGGACATGTGTAGTCAAAGTTTTAAGTTTACTGGTGACCGCTGTGATATCAAATTTAGAAATCTAAAGAAGATCTAAATGCATTAAAGATTATAATAATCAATCTGGCCGAGGTAGCATTACTTGCCCATAGTTTGAATCATTTGATAAATATTCACCAAGTCTCCAGATGTAATGCATCTTGTTATATCTCAGTAGGTCATCTTCATAATGCCTGTCAGATATGCTTTAGAATCATTGCTTACAGGAAAGTGAGTCCAGGGTACCTAATAAAAAAATGTTTACATGACGAACCACAATCGATGAAAGATTACTCCACAAGGGAACACAACACAATGGAAAAATGTCTTTACTTATATAAATAATTGATTTATTAACAAATTAAACTGTAAAATACTGTGAAATAAAAAATACAAAATCAGGTGTATATTTATATTTAGTACAATTACAATTTGAAAAATGTATGTATTATATATCAAATTTATTTAGATTTTTCTTTATACATGATTGAAAGTTAGCAAGTTAACACAATGTTTGGTATTAATTCAGTTTTATAGATGTTTATACATCTTAAAATTCTAATCGTCCTTTTAATAAACCTAAGCACTGTTCAATGCATGCTATTAGAAGAATGTGTAAAGTTACTCTGGCTTTGTTTTCAAGATGAGTTTCCATTATTATCTCGAAAAGGCGTCAAAACATATTGTGTACATTTATATACGGAATCTCCTAAAATGTGTATATTTTCAGGAAACAGTTCTAAAGAATTATTTATGATTTATCTTTCAAATATATTCTGTGAATTCATTATAGCATTTATCATATTACACAAATTTGAAAATGTTACCTGCAAGAATACTTGTAAACATATAAGTCACCAGTTGCTTGTAAAATAATTGAATGGTATTGCTTTCTGTTGCAATCTAGTTAATCTTTTATCAAGTAAATTATTGGGATGTGACTGCTATCAATCGCAATTAATATTTTGAAAATGCGTATTTACAAGTTACGAATATATGGTATTGTGTAAACATTAAACATAACCTAGCATACATTCGAAATGAAGATAGTTTCATATAGGTGACCATATCTCTAGGCTGTGGCCAATTTGTAGTTTTCAGAATTTCGGCGAGTTTGATGCTTCACTATTAAAAATACTTACCGAGTATTTAAGTGTTACTAAGAAATGCGATGTATGAATAAATGTGATAAGTTTGAGGTTAAATAAATATAGGAAAAGCAGTAATGAAGAAAAAAATTGTAATGATCTTAACGCTGTGTATCTTCAAAGATCAATTCACAAAGTAGATAAACTAGAAATTAGTTTAACTGGATTAGACAAGATTGATAATGACAGTATCCTTTGAAAAAGGATAATTGAGATTAATTGAATATTTTAAAGTTTCGGCAAGTTGTTTTCTAGCTTAATTCAGCTAACGAATACCCACTGAAAATTGAACATTTATGTTGGCAGAGTGCCTGAATTTTGATTGCCCTAGTAAATATTTTCTTGGTTGAACTATTTTTCTAAGGTGGACGTGAAGTGCAATCTGTTTACAATTACTTTCAAACTCTGAATAGTTGAACTTGTTTTTTCAGACTCTTCTGACTTCGGCACTGAACTTCGCATCTTGCCGGAACCCTGATACTCGTGATAAAACGGACTTCATTCCATGCTCATGTATAATATTCTATTATACAGGGTAGAGCATTTTCGACTAGCTAATTTCAAACCAATAAAACATACTCACTCGTAAAGTACAAAATACTTTTATTTCATTATTTAATTATTTGGAATAAACACTTGGATTTACATTTATGTAACTTTTACACTCATTTGTAATACATAATGTCTATCTACCGTTGTTAGCAGCACACAAAGCGTTGTATGCCTATACACGTACGGCCTTATCACAATCACTGAGCTGTTGAACAACTTGGAGTTTATATAGGTAGTAGGTGGAAGTGCAGATCTTCCTTCACAATTCAGTAGACATTCTGTTGAGCTAACTGCAATATACGGGCATGGCGTCGAGCTCAACACGGAGGGCTGCGAGTCACAGCATTTCGTACTTGATCGATATTGTTAGAATTCCACATCGTTTGTTTGCGGGAATGTGGTTTGTTTTGCACACTTCTAGTAGCATGCCATTGTGTCATCCATGCAGTAATTATTGTCCGTGTAGGAACCGGTCTCTGATCTCTATACTGCCGCCTTAACGTGCGCTGAGCGATTACAACGGATTTCAATTCAATTAGCTTCTTTACACAAAATAAACGTTAATACACGGGCCAATGGTCCACGAGTACTAAAATCGAAGGTCATAGTATATAAAATATACTGCTACACAGTGCGCTGGTGCCAATTTAAAACTAGTAGCCGAAAATGCTCCACCCTGTATGAAGTTAAATGCATTCAGAAAAAACCTCAAAGCAATATAGTAGAGCTTAAAATCTCAAACCATGTTAATGAAGGTCAATATATGTTTTTACTGTATAACCCAATTTACTTATTTGTTTTTTATTTATTCTAAGAGCATTGATTATTTTAGATTTATAAAATAATTTTGCGACTTTTAGTTGTTTACAAGATTGTGAACAGTCTTTATAAACCTTAACTTTTTTAATAATTCTAATATTTAAATATATACAGGATGGGACATGTTACGACGATACGCAAAACAATGTAACAATTTAGTGACTTTTGCACAATGTATTTTTGAACCAGTATTATTGGGCCCATCTATGTGGTTTCTAGTTGTGTTTGTGACATTATAAATAGAAAATTATCAATTATGCTGCCGTAAGGGAACAACTCGTTAACCGTTTTCCAGGTATTCAACCACCAAGTAGAAAGGGCGTTTACAATTTCAATTAATCATATGAACGGATACGTTCAATGGAAAATTTGCCAAGATCATGTTAACCAAAATCTGCAACTACTGAAGAAAACTTACATCATGCTGTAGAGTTATTTATCATGTATTCTAAAACATTAACAAAATGCACTGTCAGACAATTAGGAATTAAAGTTAGAATGTTTGCTACCAAACAAAGAAATCTGGTACACTTGAAGGAGATAATTGAAATACAATTTGAAAGTACTTTAAGTACCTAGAACTATACGATAAAATATGGAAATCAGTAACTAATGTTTATAGAATGGCGGTGGATATTACCACGATCTAATTGGTTATTAGAACATGAACAAATGGTTTTCTAGTGATTCAAGTCGCTACCTGGTTAGCTGCTTGTAAATAAACGCTTAATCACTGTAGGTTTAGTCTAGTTTCGGGTTGTGGAGGCCATTGACTTCAAGCTTACTGCAAAAACGGCGGGAAAGCGCTACATACCCTGTAGACAGCTTAAGCAGTCACATTTGAAGAAAAATCGGAATCAGAAGACAGAAGACGATACGGAAGTTACGAGAACTAAAACTTTGTAAGAGAACACTGTAAGTGTATAAGTCACCAATGTGGGTGATCTTAACATATTCTGATTTCTCATGTATATAAAGTATTGACATGAATTTGCTAGTTAATGGTTCAAAGAACTTAAGCTTTGAATTTAGAGACAGAGGTGCGATTGCTTTAAGTCGACCCTATTCATTAGTCTCTTAATTTTTTCACAAATTCAGTGTGTCACTATCAACACCTAAATTGAACACTGCGAAAGTATTTAACAATTTTGAAAAACGAAATGCAATTAAGTTCCCTAACGTATGGATGTAATTCAAAAGTTGTCATTTTAATAATAAGTAATAAATTCAATAAAACAAACGAATAAAAATAATTCATTTATCAATCCATAAACTGTAAAGAAAACAATACACAATAGGTAAAATAAAACTAAACAGGTAATTATACAAACATAAAATTAATTCAATTTTGCATAGTAAAGACCGGCGACATAATATAACAACTTCTTTGCAAGCAAGGGTTCCGCAATTACGGTCCCTTGGAATAATAAGTGATTACTTCTAGGTTGGCGGTTACTTCCGTACTAGTAGATATGGTCTTTATACACAAAAGTGGGTAACTAAACCCGAGTTTGTAAATGATAGCTCCAAAATACGCCAGTATTTAATTATTAAATATAACAGATTTTCAATACACTAAATAGAATGCTAAATTTTGACAACAATTACAATAGTTTTAATTTTTAAATTTTCGGGTTTCAATAAATATTAAAATAAATAAATCTATACGGAACTTCAAAAAAATTTAACAGCACTAAATTGATAGAGATCAGAAGCATATCAAAGACGGCATCCGGAAATCTTGCCCTGGATTGAAGTGGTGCTGGGTTGTTTGTAACGGCAATAAAACAATATAAGAGAGACTTCCATTGTAAGCGATGTCGAACTTACTTTACTTTAGTTTATTCACATCATGGTAAAAAAATTCAGCGCTTCAATTATCTGCGCTACGTTTTCTAAAAATCGATCGATCCACCCTTACGGTGCTAAATCATTCTAAACCCCTCAACAGGTATCGGAAGGTACCTTATTGGAAAATACAATTTGATGTGTAAATCTAAAAGAAAACACTCATTCACAAATGATATGGGTTTCATAGGTTGCTCAACATTTTTACGCTAAAAGCCTTTAAAAGAAGAATTTAAAACAAAAGGGATTAATTAAATTCACGCGACGTAAGGTTTTACGTCTTTATCCGCTGACTAACGGTGTCAGAATCTTTTCTTCTTTCAAAGCAGTCGTTTTGTTAAAGTAAACAACTGTAGTAATTACCCAGCTATCCTTGGATAGCCAAGTCATGTATTAAGAAGATCACTAAATACCAATAAACTTTTCACTACTATTCTTACTAATGTAAAATCTTTCGTTTAAAGCAGATGATTACTAAAATCAGTTTACCCAACACATGGAATCTTAATGATGACATAATACAAATGTAATTATAAATGTACTAAACAAATTATTTAATAGAATTATACAAGTACAATAGCATATTACAAACTCTCGAGAGAAGAAATGAGACTTCCGCCGAGGTTTGTATTCACAATCATTTCAAAGTTGACATTATTCATAAAATTAATAATTTTTTGACACTTGCTGTCATTGGTAATAAGTGTTGTTATAATACGTGAAGTAAATCTAAAATAACAATTATTACCAAGGATTTTCCGGGTGGAAGGTACGCACTTTCCAACCGGTTGGAAAGTAAATCGGTAAACAATTGCTCATTTTCGAACCTCTGAAAGGTTAGAAAATGATGCATTACCATTTTTGAATAAATGATAATTATTTTTAGCTTTAAATTCAATGAATTTTAAAGTATTCGAAATTTATAATGTTTCGCTATTTGATACAGTAGCGGCGCAATCAATAGGTAATTTAATAATAGTGAAACGAACGCTGGCAATGTTCAAGTTTATCTGAGTACACAATATACATTTTTGGGCTAGCGACTTATGCCGCAAACTATGTTATTGTGAAAATGCTAAAGGATGTTTTGGAAGAACTTTTCAGTAAATACATTGAATTGAGATTTCATTGTCTAACAATAAGTGCAAGATAATATTTTAAAAATAATAATAACCATTAATTGGAAAATTTGTAATTTGAGCAAAAGAACAAATTGCGGGTTCCAAGAAAAGTTAAAGATAAGCTTATACTTGAATATATAATCGTGCTGAAATTAAAATTGTACGACCTCTTTCGTTGCAGCAAAGATTCAATGTTCTTGAAATCGAGGTTAAAATTAATTGGAAGCAAATTATATTAAAGTGCTATATTTTGATTGATACACTCAAATCTTCTACGGGCACAATTAAAAATTATCATAAAAAAATGTTAAAAATGTAGATTCATTTATCTTTAAGTATATTACTTACATAGTTGGTTTCAAATTGTCATAGATCTAATTAATACAAAAACCACTCAATATTTGTGTTTAGTGTACTCATTAGATCTATGACAATTTAAAATTAATATTTTTTACAACAATTTTTAGTTCTGCCTATAGAAGAGCTGAGTGTATCAATCGACATATAACAGTTAATATAATTTGTTTTGAATTTATTTTAACCTCGACTTCAAGAACGTTGAATCATCGTTGCAACGAACGAGATCGCACCCTTTTGATTTCAGCACGATTATATACATGCGTTGAGGAAGTCATAATGTACTTCCACTTCATTAAATATAAGGTATTTGAAGTCGGATGCGGAAACTATATGTCAGAAAAATTTTGTGATAAATGATACTGTTGATAATTATTTACGGATAGTAAGCGATATATAAGTAGTTTAGGTAGTTTAAAATTAACTAATTGATGGTGTTGCATTGTAAGGCCGTTAAATTGTATTACATTTATCAAATATAAAGTTAATGTTAACAGTAACTTCTAGGGTAAAATAGCAGTTCTTTTTAAATTTACTACAAATGTTACCTGCCTTAAGCTCCGCACTTATCTGTGAATAAAACAACAACAATAGTATAAACTCAGCATTTACTTACATTAAACATGCTTTTACACTTAACGTAGTAGTGCTATTCTGGTATAAACGCTACACATTAGCTTAACAATTTTCCTGCGCAAGTAGGAATTTGTCTGTGAGAATGAAAATGCGTGTATTTTGTTCAATAAAAGGGGAATAGCTAATAATTTTTATTTATAAATGTGGTGACTAATGACCCAACTCATTTGCTTCTTTACATGAAGTATATTTTTTGTTCGTTGTAATATTTTATTAAATTTACAATTAAAATAAACCTATAAATCTTAATTTACAGTATTTTTGCCTAAGTACTTAAAATTGCTTTAGTTCAATATAATCCTCGTTTTAAATTTAGAAATATCAGATAAGAATATTTAAAATATATTGACGCCGCAAATGTCTTTGACATTTGGACACTACGTTATAATCTCACTAACATGAGTTGCTTAACCCTGCATTTCACGGGTGACTCCAGTTTGTCATCATTCCACGATTAGTTCTTGGGGCCTATGTAATTTAACGCCTTAATAATTTTTGTGGAGAGTGATTAATGAAGCAAATCGTTATTTTCTGAAGTTTTATTATATTTGGGGTAGGCTGAAAGAAAATTGCACTGTTTTCAAAGATTTTATTCAAAATAAATGAGAATTATATATTTTTTCTGTTTTATGAAAAAAATGCGATAAAAACTAATTTTAAACTAAAATCTCCTACATTTTTTAATTTTATTGTATTGTATTTAGAAATAACGGTTTACCATGTATATAATTAAATAATGGTTCATATTAGTACAACAAAAATATCAAATGTTGTTGATTGCACCGCTAGCTAAAATTAAATTAACCATTATAGTCGTAATTCACGCTATATATATATATATATATATATATATATATATATATATAT
>JAHWXV010465938.1:0-16059 GCA_024586415.1 Phrixothrix hirtus | reverse complement strand
ATATATATATGAATGTTAAGTTAATTAAAACCAGTGCTACTTGTTATTTCCCTGTACTCTACTCTACAAATTTTAATCAATGTTTAAACTGGTTAACTCCAATGTTTTGTCACTTTTTCCATTGTTAAGTAAAAATAAAGTTTTTAAAAAGTTAGTTTCGCCATTTACGAACGAAACTCCCGATGGTATTTGTATATTTGAAAGAATGTGCGTAGTCTACTAGTCATTATTAAAGAAATTTTTAGTATCCGTATTGCTTTTAATTTTACGCTTATTGGAGTGTCCCTGGGGCCTGCTTCCATTCCTAAACAGGAATGCCAAATTATCTGATGCACTCTGTATTATACGATAGGGTATTAAATATTTAACATTTAAAGTAAATTTTAAAGAAATCGTTTAAGCCGATTTCGAGAAAATAGTGGAGGGTCAAGAAATGTCAAGAATAAAGTGGCACTTACCATAATCATATTGCCGCGGTTGCGTATGCGGATAACTACAAACCTACATATAAAATTTTGTTGTCATGAATTCAAGCGCAATTTTTAAAAACGTAATTTTCCGATTCAAGGAGCTATTATTTCGACTAAAATTTCAAAATGGAAAATTTTGGATGAAAACAATACTCTCCCTTTTACCTATATTTCATACAGGGTAAGAGATAATAAAGAACATTGTAAAATTTCGGTGACTTACAAAACCAAGGGCAAGCATTTGTTGATGAAGTGAAGCAAGGTACAGGAAGTGTTGGTTTACAAAACGTGTACAAGTATAATCGAAGCGGATACCAATTGGAGATGTATTATTGAAAGACTAGCTGTTGAAGGAGAAAAACAAGTGCAATGAATTGTGGAACCGGTTTCGTCTATAACTCACCTGCATACAGTACAAAAAACAATATCAGTCAAAGGCAGACGCCTTGCACCTACTTCTATTTTTAAGAGAACTAGCAATTTATGGACCTGTAGTAGAAGCAAGTTTATCTGAACTTAGTAGTTTTTATATAGAAGCATCTAAATTGCGAAAAACCTACTTTTAATTTGGATGTAACCTCATATTGTGAATATATAAAGGTATACATTTCTAGGTTAATTTCACACTTAGTTAGAAGATGTATACTTTCCTAATGTAAAAACAACAAGCGTTTCATTACTTTACTCCTAGAGTTGTAATATACCTACGACACTGCATATAATTTGCCTTTTGCGGGCAATTAATGAGTAAATTAATAGGGTATAGCTACATTAATTGTATATATTTAAATTACTTAGAATAGCTTCTTTAATTCAAAACATCCTGTATATATTTTACTTATTTATCATTTATATAATTACGTAGCTTTTAACCGATTATCATGTTTATTTATTCATTTATTTACTTTTAATTACCGTTGCATTTATTAATATGATTAGAAATATTTTAATATTTCTTGCATGAACTATTAATCTAAAAGTTCAAGATCTTTGACCTTATTCATCAGAACATTCCTTATGTAGGTCAATGGGGTTGAAATTTGTACTTAAATAACACGTATAGCTAGGATAAATAAGATAAAGATACGTTAGTTTCAGTTATTAATGGAAATTTTTACATTATTTAAATTGTTTTAATTACTTTATGTTAATCGAAATTTTACTTATTTAATTAAGCATTAGTTCGTATTGATAACCGCTATATTACGCATAACTTTTATTTTTATTAATTCACGCAATGAAGCCTGTACAACTATTTCTGTTAACTTTGTTAATCGGAAGAAGTCCCATTAATTTTCTTTATTACTACTTCAGGCAAATTAAATTACGTATCTAACGATATGCTAATTAGTTATAAAATGATTCAATCAAGGAAATTAAATAACTAGAAAGATGTTTCTCCTTGGAGTTGTAGATAACAATTTCATATAAAGGTGCGCGTTGTATAATCCAATTTCAGAGAACGTATACCGCCTTTGTAGGTAGAAAATCTCGCCCGAGAAATAATAAAAATCTTACCGCCTTTGCTGGTAAATCAACCTGTTTGTAAATTCAAATATTCATTCAGAGGTTTATAGGTTATGATTTTCCCCATAAACGAGTGGTAGATTTAATATTATGAATTGTTGTTTTAACATATCCGTAAAATTCAGTTTACGTTTCACAAATTAAAATTTAATACAGAATTTTTGCTACAGGCCGTATTGTCCCAGAACTTATCAGGAACGAAACGCTCTGAAGTACTTTATTTCAAAAGGATTACAAAGATTACTTGCATCGTTTTAGATTTGAATTCAATTAATGAACAAAAGTACAATTCTCGTTTAGTTAAGAACTATTCATAATAAACACCTACCCAGGTGTGTGAAAACATTGCGAATTCCTTCCCTTAAGTTTGATGAGGATCTCTCTGAAGCTTGATCCCTCTCGCTTCGTTCGACTTGCATCCTGAGATGAAAATCAAATTTGTTCCACTAAATAAACGCCTTTTAATTAGAAAGAAACAAACGCTAAACGATAATTACCTAAGTTAAACTTCACCGTAAATAAAACCGCGACATAAACAATGGGCGCGTTTAGGGAACCCAACAGTTGGCTCTGAACGCATGTTTATACTCAACCTAAATGATTTTACCGTAGATAACTAAAACATATATCCATGCTTTTCTTAGCCTGTACAAACTGGGAAGTTATATAGACTATTTATGATTATAGATTGTGTAAGTGACAATCATAGATAAAAAATTGTTAAATTTATACTGTGTTTATATAAAATGTAGTTATATATTGTAATTTTATGTAGCAAATATGGCTGAATCATTTACATTGGACTATTTCTTATTTTAAAGTGAAATTGATTTAAATAATGTAGTTTATTTGGTTCCATAACATTTTGTTTAATCTATGGATTGCAAAATTTCTCAATTCATTTAAGATATTTATCAAGAACTAATAATGTTGCTTTTTTATTCCAACAGAACTTTTCTTCTCGCTGAATATTTTTATTTTCAGCAATATTAATATTCTCTCTTTCTCTTAATTCTTCCACAATATATTTTTGTGGACAACAACTTTTATAAGCTATAAATCCAATTTATATTAAAGTTTTAAATGTCAACAATTAATAAAATATTCACTGATGGTGATTTTTGGCATATTTTTATTATTTACCAAACTATAATTAGGAAATATAGACATTTTTGGAATGTGTGCCATTTATAATAAATATAAGAAAGCATTTTCAAGTTTCTAACAACTAGAGAAATATTAGGCACCTTATTAATTTGAGGTTAGGATATGCTGAACAAACACAACAAGAAATTTTATGCTGGCAAAATCATGCAACAGTTAAAAGTCAGCACTCGACCAGCGCACTCGTTTAGGGAACCGTTGTCACTCAACTCTCTCAACGGTTGCCAACTGTTGTATACCCTAAACGCGCCCAACGGTATACGCATATGCAAGCGTTATTTTGTGATCTAGCATAGGTAAAACAATCGCATTGTCCGATAATAATCATCGTAAAAAAAGCATTAATACGCCATCTACGTCCGACAATTTCAGGTAGACGGCTGTCAACTAATTTAAAGGTTAATATCTGATATAAAATACCAGGATTTGTAGAATTTAATTTAAATAAATGACTTTTTGTTTAGAAGTGTTATTTCTGAATATATAGTTATACAAATAATTAATAAATGATTATATTACAAAAGTAATATAATCGCTGTACATAGTAATAGTTGTAAATGCAAGAATAAATGGAAATCAGAACAGAATATAATTTGAATTCATAAGCATTCCATTATTCTGAGTTGAAATTAATTGTAAATAGTTTAAATTAAAATAAAGTCATTTCCAGTGCTACATAATTACATACAAGTAAACGTAACATTTTAAAAAGGTGCACACTTAGCTCTAAATGAAATTGAAAGGTACACTTAACTTACGAGCTACAATTAAATTAAAATGAAAGGTGTTAATTGGAGCTTATTAATACAACTGTCTTGGTGCAAAAATATATACAGTACGTATAAAGGTAAAGAAAACAAACATCTATAAACAAATAGAGTTTTTGAGCTCCGATTTACACTGGGAAACAACTTTGTAAATAATTTTATCGTGTACATAAAAGAAATAAATTTTAGGTTAATAGTTTCCGAAACATCCAACGAGCAGTTCTGGCCCACACTCCGACATAAGAGCTAAACTCGAGGTATTTGTAACGCTGACCAAGCATCCCCGTTATAAGTTTTAATGCTTAGGCACAGCACATTACAGAGTGGCTACTGTACCAAACTAGCAGCAGAAGCAATACAGCTACATAAAAATACTAACTTCAGAAGAATACGAACAGAAAAAGATACGATGGATACAATCTTTGGGCGTGTACAGCTTTAGGAGTTGGAAAAGCTTTGTGCGTCGTTCTCAGATGCTGTACTCTTGTTGAACTCTGACAGTAAACACTCATTTGCGATATAACATTGTCAAACTGCAATCTTTGACCTAGAATCAGTTTTCATCATCGTGGTACATAAATATTTTAAAGACTCAACGTAAAAGCTTATGCATTGAAGAAAACCAGAAGCATTTAAAACACCCGTTGAGGTCACATTCAGAGATTCTTGTAAGACAAACTGTGAAATTGAGGATTACACTGTTGTTGCAGTTATGCGATATTCATGCTATAAATAATCTTTAAGCTTTCACCGTTTATTCGATGTTTACCACTATTGTTCCAATTTTTTAAAATAGCTGCTATACATATAACTAAATCAAATCTAACCTTACCTATGTAAAACTCATATTGACGTTAGGCTACACCCAGGTACTATCTTGATCAAGTAATGCCTGCATTGCTATACTTACCAACATGTGCTAAATAATAAATATCTCAAGTTAATATCTAAACAAAGGCAATGTTTTGAAGAAGATATCCATCTTCGTTGTCTAGCACAATGAAATGATTAAAATCAATCTGACAATTCCCTTCAAGCGCTATTAATAGAGGAAAACCCTTTGAAAACTGTCAAATTATTAAATTGATATTTACATGCATTGTTCTTCCAAACGTTTCATTTATTTGTATTTGTCAATTTAGCATTTCTTATACAATTATTAACTTAATTTAAAGCAATGTTTTAAATTTTCGATTTTTTTGCAAAGACTTTTTTCTACTAATTATTAATTATTGTTATTTTAGCAACGGTAATTAGACTTTTCGGTCTAAATAAAGTAAGTAAAATAATAATTAAGTTGCTATTAGAATTTTAAAACAATTGTCCTGTGTGAAGCTCGAGCCGGCACTAATACACCGAAAACCCGTGATTTTCATAAAGAGTTCTTGTTCTATTTTAAAAGTTTTCGAGCTATATTATGTCAATTACCAAGTCATCAATTTCACATGTATATTTCTTGAAAGTAAGGTGAATTCACTCAAAGTCTTCAAAACTTTTTATTTCCTCGACCCCCCCCCCAAGCTTGTAATTAAACTAAGGCTTATGCAATTTCATATTTCGCAACTCCTTGTTAGAATTGAATCTAGTTTACGCTTCCAAACTTTCCATACCATGATAGGAAACACTTTGTAAATTATAAGCAATATAATATAAACATGTTTATGCAGCAAGTGATAGCAAATACCATCCCCTTTGAGTTACTTTTTAAGGCGAAAGTTTCTAACTATTAAAACTGCCTGAACAAGAGAGAACTAACAAAAAGATTTCACATTAAATGTCAAGCTTACACAATCCATCTTTATTTTTAAAAAATGTAACTCTGTAAAACAAATATTGATGATAGACGTAAATGTGTCGTTCCCATTTTGTTCCATATAGAGTAATAGACTAGTTTCCGTAAGCTCTATCATGCGAATCATTATTTCTGTCAAACGGTTTGTTTACATGACGTGCGTGTTTATCGTGAATGGACTTTTGATGTTCTAATATAACAATGCGAATAAACTAAGAAGCCTCATTGTTACGTTTTACTGCTGTTTATATAGGAACAAGATCTGCAAAGTATCTGCTACGAATATACAGAAAGCTGAATATACAGGATGTACCAAATATGTAATATAGGGCACTCTATTAACATCAAGGTATTAAAAGCCGACTTAATAATTAGCCAAACTTTATTATTTATGTATGAAATTACTATCAAAGCTTTAAATTTCACACATGTAATGTAATGGTGGAAACTGAATATTGCAAACTTTAAATTCAGCTAGCGCATTAGCCACCGTATGCACTAGAATATGCTTTCAGCGATGCAGAAATTGAATAAATATATTAAACTAGCAGAGTAGGTTTGCTTGTTCAAGGAAACGTTAGGGACTCTAAATCGTGATGCTCGAAATTCAGATCAATAATGTATAGATTTCCTTGTCATATTTATTTTATCTGTAAAATATGTTTTGTTACATTCTTTATATTACTTATAAAAAGTATTATACAAGGAAATGAATGTTAGAAGATTGTATGAAATGTGTCCCCCTATCGATGCCATTTCTAAGAAACCGGATGTTATACTTATCTAAATTACACAACCCAGTTTTCCTTGCTTCCTTGATCTTCGTCGTCTTGAAACTTAAAACGTTCCTTGGAGATTTGCCTATTAGTTTTCATTTATTTGTCAATTTTTAAACTCAAAACGTTGAATTTTTAGTATAACTGCATGCATATGTACGAGTATATGCATTGAATATATGTATATAGAATATTTACCTATAATTTAATAAATATATTATTAATGTTTTGGAAAAGCAAGCAAATAATTACTTTAGTAAAGGTTTGGATAAGTATAATAATCTTTGCGTAATATACAGCATGTCCAGGAAATAAGGCGCATTATTTAATATACGTACACAAGGGCTCTTAATAAATGAAAATCTGTAAAAGACTTAATATACGTAATTCGAAAAACTTTCGCTTAAAATTTGTCACAAATACGGATTTATTTACTCTGCACAAACCACGAACATGGCTCCGTTTTTGTCTATGAAAAGATCGAATTACGTTTCTGGGGTCTATTTGTCTATGTTTTTAATTTTTCACAGTTCTGCAACCATTTACATTCATCAGCTATTTTATTTAGTAGCCAAAGAATTAGAAAACCTTTTCTACTTTAAACTACTTTCACACAATTCAAATTATAAATAACACAATTAAAAGGAGATATTTTGTTTTATAAATATACGCTTCCTATAGGTTAGCCAATAGAAATGATGTCTATTAATAAAGCAAATAATTTATGATCTCGAAATACATTTATCTTCATACGCCAATACCAAACGGAAGACCGGTGGTTTAACCAGTTTTCTCGTTTCGAATCTAGCCTAAAATGCCTATTACAGAAATGATCTATAAATAATTTAATTGTACTAAATACACACGACGTAACTCTTATAAACAAATGCTTTGCAAATTTCCCTACAAATAATTGTTATCTCACTTCGATTAGATTTCGAATAAATATAGAGAATTGCTTATTTCTTCGCTGCAAAATGGTTCTAAATCAAAACATTAGTTAAA
Source organism: Phrixothrix hirtus (assembly GCA_024586415.1). Taxonomy (NCBI): domain Eukaryota; kingdom Metazoa; phylum Arthropoda; class Insecta; order Coleoptera; family Phengodidae; genus Phrixothrix; species Phrixothrix hirtus. Next base: position 8,558 of record JAHWXV010465938.1, on the reverse strand, counting down.
ATTATTTAATAATTGAATTTGTCGTTATACTTTGCCTACATTTGGTTTGAATAACTTCTAGTATGTGTTATAATCGGCATGCGTTATGTAATATACATTTTATGACAAAAGGCGATTAGAATAGTCAAATAATTTAATGAACGACTACGGTCGCTCGGATTGACATATATATGTATTTTTCGAAATCTGTGCAATTTAGAAACAACTCATAAGTAGCTTTCGTCTTAAGTGCTACTAACTTGCTTATTTTCGAGGAATAACACCTTGATTCGGAATAATATTTATTTAATGTCGTGGTAACTTACACTTTCTTATCCTCTAACTTATGTCTAACCTTGTAATGAACCTATACAACAGCAGTTCATTTTCCTCATGACAATAATTAATTTAGTAAATTGCGAATATAAACTCACTGCTTTACGACGGTATAGCTCCATTAATTGTATTTATTTTGTTTAGTTAAAATTATTTAGTTAGACCCTATCTATATGTTTTCAATTAATTATCATGCGCGTAATTACCGACTTTTGAAACAACCATTTGTCATATTTATTTATTTTTGTTTTAATTATTATGTTTATAACTACCGAGTAACGAGTTTATTTATTGATTTGTATTTAATTACGGTTATATTAATTAGTGTTAAGATTTGATATATTTTAAATTAATTCTATTATATTAATCAAAATGGTTCAAGATTCTTGACCGCGGTCAACGTTATTTTGCTTATGTAGGTCAGGGCGTTTGGACTTTGTGCATACAAAACCATAAATTTTCGAATGAGATTATATAAACTCATCTTAGTTTTACATTACGATGGAAATTTTATGATAATTAAACTAATTTAACCGCCTTATTTTGAATGATATTTAACTCGTTTGTTCAAAAAACGATCTGCCATATGTCACATGATTTTTAGTAGTGTTAATTAGCCTAATTAAGCGTGTATAATTATTTTTATTATTTTTGAGCGTATGCAAACAGTTCTATTAATATAATTTTTACTGTTTATACATGCATGAATTACGCATACAATGGTTATACTAATTTGTTATAAAGTATTTTAATTAAGGGATATAAATCAAGAGAAAGCTATTTTGCCTTGAGTTGAGTTATAGCCGTTTGGTATATAAACACACTTTCAAATCCGGTATTTCAGAGTGTTGTTGGCTAACTAAGCAAAGCAACACCTCGTGCGAGATTTGTTTTACCGCCAGATCTGGTAAAACCATTTGAAATCATCAAACGTAGGATAAAACTACCCAAGAAACCGCGTGATAATTTTGATCCTATACAAATATTGTAATAATTCCGTTTGAGTTGCGCAAAATTGAGGTTCAGAACACGGAAACAGTACTTTTGTTACGGATAGGAATGATTCCAGAATTGCAGGATCAGCGCAATCTATTGATAATTAGCGGTACTGGTTTCTAGGTTCACTGACCGTCGCAGCTCAGCTTCAAATACCAAATACAGTGATTACGATTCTTATTTAGCCAGGAATTGTTTATAATAATAACTCACCGGGATGTTGAAAAGGATCTCGTCCTGCCCCGAATTTATTCGCTGACTTCAGTCCAGAGACCGGATCAGTATCCTTGAGGCTGACGCAGCTTCCTTAGAACGCTCGTCGACTAACCAAATCCACTATTCAAAACCCAATTTAGTTATGAACAATTACATACTACATGAGAATTGCTTAAATTTATTGCCTTCAGCACTAAACAAATAACTGATATTAAACCGAACTGCACGACACCTGTTGCAAACGCCATTTTAGCGATCCGAAATATTCGAATCGATCTAATTGAACGTAATATTGTTCATAGAGGCATTGTCATACCATCTACGGTTAACAAACATAGACAAAACGGCCTTCAGTTAATTTAAAAGTTGAAACCTATAATTATTCGTAATAACTTGTTCGTAATTTCTGATTTATTGTTTAAATAAATACTGTTCTTTATTAATTTGTGTTATTAATGGATACATAAAATTACAACGAATAACGGATTATATTATTAATATGATATAACTCCTCAATGAGTACATAATTGTGAAATAGAATTTCACAAAAGTTAAAGCACGCATAACTCAAAATAACTAACATTCAGATATTTCTAATTGAGATTCATTCCCAACAGTCAGAACAATTCAAAACAATAACTAAATTATAAATATAACTACAGTAACATTTTTGAAAAGGTATACACCTATACTTTTCTACAACGATAAACAGTTCCAAATTGTGATTAATGATTAGTAAGGGTTACAGCAAAGATACAAGAGTTGTCAAAGCTAAGATGTATCAAGGATCACTACTCGTATACGCATATGCTGTGTACTAAATGGAAACGCTCAACAAGCTTGAGTAAAAGTGAATCACAATTCACACTGCAAAAAGGTCTTGTAAATATTGTATATAGTAATAGTAAGTTTTAGGTAAATAGTTTCTGAAGCAAGCAAGTACAGTTCTGGACCTATCCTCCGACTTTGAAGCTAACTCGCGGCTTGGTAACCACGTTTCAACCCCAATTAATTCACAAGGCTAGATATGTTACAATTTCAACATCTAGAACAGGGACACGTTACAACCTATCCTAATTAGGCTACATAGTTTAAGTCTAATTATATATTTCTACTTGCGTGTACTTCAAAAGCTCCTTTGTTTCTTTCTGTCAATTCACACTGTAACAATAGTACTTCTACTACATTCAATCCTGCTCTTTGACATACATAGTCTACGTGCAATGCCACGGGTTTGCTTTCAGTCGAAGTGTAGGTCCGGGTTTGTAGCTTATAGATTTGAAGCAGGCTTCTTCGGTTCCTGTTGCGCCAAGTTATACAGTTTCGATTGTGAAAATTCAATGAGAATTATATTCATCTAAAACTAACTTGACATTGATCAACGGGGGATGTGGGAATATATACAGAAAAGTGTTATCAAAAAGGAATGGGTTGGATTTAAGAGTTGTGCACTTTTATTTGCGGCGTAGATTATATATTTTTACTTGCTCTTAAACTGCAGTATGGTTTTCATCATGAATACTTGCGAAAATGAATTTTAATTATGAAAAATTATTGTATTTGCTTTTCAGGCATTAATTCTATTCAGAGCATTTTAAATAAATACTTTACTATATAATTAGTACTGAATTCTAACTCTTGTATTCATATAAGTTTAATTATTACCTAGTAGAATCTTTATTTTTAAGTTTTGTTAAATAACTAATGCAGATTCAGTTTTAATTGAAGTTTATTCTGTAACCAATTGTGTTTATATTTAAAAATCATAATATAAGTTCTGTACAGATATTAATTTGCACATATTTACATTTATTAACATTATAATTAAAGATTCCTTACAATAAATTATTTTGAACAATGAGCATTTCAAAAATGATTTTAGCCTGGTTAAGATCCTTTGCGAATACAAATGTGTACTTTAGCCATTTATTTTAAATCACGGCAGAAGTCGTACGAATGCATTAATTTCGATTTGAACAAAAATCAATTACATTGGCACAGCTGTTTGCTCATTATGAATGGCTGATTTCGAACGTACTTATGTGGTAACGGCTTTACTTTTCAACACCGTTATATTAATTTGTGTTAAAAGTTACAGTGCTAGTTTTTCAGATAATAACGCCTTTTAGGATTAATGGTGTGAGGTTTTGGTATTCGACACTTTCAAGCAAATATCAAACGGAATACTGACTCAAATTACAATGTTATTTCGCGTCGTAGTGTTGTTTGACTGCAAATGGAATGACATAAACACGTGCTATATCAGCTGATTGAACATGTTTAAATCCTGTCAACTTCTCGTGAAACAAATTTTCAGTTTTGAATTTAGTTAATTAATTTATTCCTTTCAAATAAATTTACTGGTCAGAATCCAGGTTTTAATATACGTTTTCCATTAACGCCTTATGCAATAAAGAATACTAAACGGTCTTGTATTATTAATTCAATGTATAAATTAAATATTACGTCTCAGTCAGATATTTCGCAGGTAATTACAGGTTTTAGGTTGAATAGCTCTCAGTAAGTCTTATTCATAACCTTCTTCGCTCGAAGGTGAAAAAATACTGTCAAAAATTCGAATTTCTACTTTGTAGTTATATTATCTTCCAACGCAAACATATTTTGACTTTATGTACATTTTGTCTCGTAAATTGAAAAATAAACATAAACAGCGGAGTATAACGGATAATTTGGCAAATTAATTATGTGAAGGTACGTTGATAATTACCCAGGATATCTTTAAATAATTAATTGCCTTACAAAACAAATAAAATTAATTACGATCTTATTTGAAAATAAAACATGGATTTAACTAATATGTGCCGATAGCTAAATAAACAGCGGATTTGAAACTGTTCTTAAAAATAAGTAGCTAATTAACGTAAAGAGGGAAATCGCTAATTATTAATTAGAAATTCCCATTTAGTCGATAGTGCACGTATGCTGAAAGGCAACCATCGTAATCTATTTCTGACAGACAAACGAGGTTATCCAGGTCATGACTTCTTGTTGAACTTTTCGTTTGTTTACATATATCAATTACTAGGTTATCAGCTGTCTATTTATCTATAAACGAAGAAATGAATTAATTTTCTACTAATTACAAATAATGAGGGAAACTTGATTCAGGACATTTTACGTCATTAATTAACCTAATGATATGAAATATAGATACATACAGGGTGCTATCATGAAGTGTTACATAAATTATTAGCAAAAATAAATTACATTAAGGTGTAACTGAATCTTTAAAAAACAACATAACTTTTTAATATGAAACAAACAATTATAATTAGGTATTTTGTATTTAATTTCAGGTGTACGTTACAACACTCTCTACTATCTTATAGGCTCACAAGGCCATGACCTCACCTGCCCACTGGATTGCTGATTTTACGGTTTGTTACTTAATCTACTATACGATGTGTTCTACTATATATACCTTACACCTTCTTTGCCAGGGTTGAAAAAAATTTAACGTCATTTTAATTTTTCACATAAACTGTTTTTCACTCTCTAATCATAGTATACGCTAATTCTGGTTCTAGGCACTCCTATGCACTTGCTATTTATTTGTAGTTTCAAATTAGTTCCGACTATCTCAATTAATTTATATGGTCCTTCGAAGATTGGCGTTCTATTTCTTAATAATACCTTATTTCCTGTTTTACATTACTAACATTATTGTGTCTATCATACTTTAATTTTCACACATGTTTTGATATAATCAAGTTGTTTCTCTAGTCATCACAAGACATTTGCAAATGATATATCTCCAATGGATAATTTGAAAAATTATAAACCAAGCCTATTTGTCCAACTAAATTTGAAGGTAAGTTACTTGTTCTTGCAAATACTAATTCGAAGGTGTATATCGCGTTTCTGTATGAATCATATTGTTAAATGCAAAACACTAATATGGTGCCCATGCACTCAATGTCTGTGGATGCTTTGAAGCATAGATCCTATGCCAGCTCTCGTGGATTTTTTTGTTGTAATATACGTTAATTAATACATTAAATAAGAAACACGCATTTCTGCCTACATTAATTATTTACTTATAGAATCTAATTCAATTCACAATTAATTTAAAATTAGTTGAAACATCATTTTTCTAAAGAATAAACTGGCTAATATATTTAACTATTTTAATCCACCTCGTATAATGCATAATATCAAACATTTTAGAAAATATAGAACCTTATTTATTTGCATAGACGCTTAGTTCAGCATTTGTTGATATAACAATTGGTAATTGTATTCACGCGCGTTTCAAGGATAATGAACAGTTCATGTGCTTACATAAAAATTCCCGAGGATAAGCGCTCAAGTAAATAATGTATCTTGTAAATGCAGAAGCGAATATAATAATTATCGGGGTAATTGGTACAATAATAACTGTCTATGAACGAAGGCGCCTGTCGAAGGGGTGTTTTTAAGCAAGGGATTCTCGTGGAAAGGATTGCATTCTTTTAGTTAGTTTTTAATCAACAATCAAGGTATATACAAGATTTTCAGTTCGGAAGTGCCGTGCGTTTTCTACTTTTAGATAATTTAATATCCTTGTTGAGCCCTTGAAGTAATTGGTCCAGCGCAGTTGATGCATTGAAATTTCCACCTATTTGGGATATTTTCATCAACAAAAGAAGAGAAGCCCAATTTTCCGTCGGTATCAGCGCGAAGGGCCTTTAATTTTATTAAGTAATAAAAGGGACAGCTTCCGCGCCTAACAACCGAACACAAACCATCACACCTGTAAATGAGAGTTCAATTATTTCACCTTTAAAAACCTGATCGTTAGGCGATCATACCGTATGCATAATGCATTGCTGCTAAAATTTAAGTTTTGAGTCACATCAAGTAATAAAAAGGCGCGTTGGTTCCCGATTTGTTTTTATTATAAAGTCAAAGGAACTACAGGAAAGTTACCATATTTCTTTTGAGTTGAAACAAATGAGATTTCCTTTGCTTTCACTATCAAACGTTTTAACGAACTATTTTGTGCTATAAATTTAGTTTACCAATTCCAATAAAATAGTATATTAGTTTAACTATAGTAGCTTGTAACAAATTAACTGATTTTATGAAAGCTTGCATACAGGGGCGCCCTTAAACGCATGATTTCTTTTGTCTGTATATATATGCCGATTGTGTGCTATAATTGTCGTCAAAGCAATTAAGGTTTGTTCTTTAAAGGGATTTTTAGGCCCACCTTCAATTTTGTCTTTATGTAAATACAAATCGCGATTGCATTGGCTAATGTTCAAAATTGTTGTTACCTATTTTAGCGAGTAGTCAATTTATCTTCGAATTTTAATTCAATTTGTGTACTGGTAATCAGTGAATTATAAACAATATAATGTGTCTTGTGCTCAACTAGTCCTTTTATTTATTTCAAACATCACTTTTACTTAATACTATAACTATTCAGTGTGCGTCTGGTGTATTTAACTTTGATCCAGAATTTTGTTGTTCTGCAAAAAATAAGAAAGCATTTGTTTCACGTAAAATTTAAAACGTTAAAAACAATCTAGATTGCCTTCACCATTTTCAAATAATTTTATGTCAAGCAAGGTATGCTTTGAACCTTGTGCCGTGTTAATTAAACTTGAAATTCTTATAAACAATTTACTTCACTTTCAATATACAGGGTATATCTATAGTCTTAGTTCATCATTTGTTTAATTACTGTAGATAAAAATCTAGGCCAGTTATTCACAAGAAAGGGGATTTCACTCCTGATTTTATAATAAGGTTAGCACTCCGCAACATACAGGAGTGATCATAAATAAGTGAGCACTTTTAGCATTAGTATATTTCTTTCAGTGTTCATCCCGTATCTACAGTACCGTTAGAGTGTCTGTCGCCACTTTTAGGGTAGGTCACTAACATCTTGATATACAGGATGTTGCGCAAACATCGCCTAATTGCAGTTTTGACTTGAGAACAATGGCTCCCACATTTTACCGACCTTGTCTTTATTCTACAGTGCTTAGCCTCGCAAGTGTCGACGAACCACGCCTCGCTCCACTATAACTTTGCCCGCCGTGACACTTTAAGTGCACCCCTAAATTTTTATGTGTATTTTCTAGCGCTCCCAAGATTTCGTGGTGACAAATTGCAAATTGTAGGTGCTTTATTTGTAATAATTTACAAGTTTCTTTAAACGTATTTGCTATATATTATGTGCTTTTGTCTGTTCCTGCTTGTTGTGATACTCCATATCTTGATGTAATTTTTTTACAAAAGATTCTGAAGTTATTGACGCTTGTTTGTTTGGTATAGGATATTATTCTACAAATTTTGTGAAATCTTCTTCAGTGTCCTACTAAATTAAGAAAAATATTTTTAAATGCTAACGTTTCTGTACTGGTAACCGTAAGTGGTTCTTTATGTCGTCTCGAATATATTTATATCTTTGACAGAAACTACCTATATGTACCAATTTTTCGACGTCCTTCCAAAGTCCTGTCCAAAAATAATGTTTCGTTGTACTATTGTAAGTTTTATTTACTCCCGCATGTTCGCCTGTTGGTAATAGGTAAAAGTAGTTAAGTGTTATATATACTTCTTTCTTTATAGTGTGTTAGTAACCCCGTGCAATGCTTAGGTTTCTCCCTGCGTAGGCTATTTCATTCAAAACCTTTAACCCCTTTTCAAGTAATAGTGATAATTTGCACTGATCGTTTCTTAATATTACTAATTCTTGAATACATACTTCCATGCATAAGTTTTTCAGGTCTCGCAATGTCGCTTCGAAAGCTGACTTTTATCGAGTGTCCTGCATTATACGTATGAGGTTCACTTTTTCATTATATTATAATAACCTATTAAATACTTCCGTAGTTACCACGCGTAATTGCGCAAAATAAGAGAGATGCTTTAACAGTTCAGCCATGCCAGGGTGATTAGATATGGTCATCTGAAATCTGCTAGAATCTCTATCTACATTCCCATTTTGTTTCTTTTGTTGTTCTCGACTTAACACTGGGTTTATCGAAGTCATCAGTATACCTTTCTTTACCAAAGAC
>JAHWXV010465875.1:0-23325 GCA_024586415.1 Phrixothrix hirtus | reverse complement strand
CAAACAAGATGTGGTCTATGCCATGAGAGAGCTAAAACAAGGTGTCAGAAATGTGATGTAGGACTACATACAAAATGTTTTGTAGCGTACCATACCAAAACAGATATACAGGTTATACAGTCAGTTGTAGGCTTTCTGCCTAATGTGCTACATGAAGTACAGCATTTATTTTGTACTTTAAGTTAAATAAAAAAGTTTTGAAAGCTGTTTTTCGTTTATTTATGACTCTGAGACAGAAAATTTGTAATTTTTTAAGAAATTAGGGCCCCACTGACCCTTTAGACATATATGGGTTAGAAACAATTATGGGTTTTTGGTAATATATTTTTAAAAGTAAAATTAACAAATAAATGCAAATCAGACACAATATCCTGAAATGTTCAATTCTCAAACACATAATTTAAGATAAAATATTAAAATTACTAACAAACACTCTTAGTTCAAATAAGCCAAGGTATAAAAAAAGAAGTTTCGTTCTAAAAATTTGCGGTTACTACCTAAATTAGTGTTAATAATTAACTGTTAATATATGTTCCCCTGGAACATCGGTCCTTAAAAGATTAATATAATATCAGTTTCCATTATTTCTTTTTTTACTCAGGTTTTTAGAACAACCAGTATGTTTTTTTCATCTTACACTGTTTTTTAAAATTGTGGTACCAATACCTGTATTTCCATTTAGAGAGAGTAGAAATTGTAACCTACAATTTGCTTTATCCTTTTCTTCCACTGCACGAACTAGTTCATCACTAACTAAGGATGAATGTCTACTTCGTTCGTCATCGAACACATTACCACGTTCTTCATTGAACTATCTAACCCATTTCTTGACCATTGAATTATTCAACACATTTTCTGCGTATACCTAACACATTTGTTGATGAATGTAGACTGGTTTAATATTCTTCGCATTGAGGAAACAAATTACAGATCTAATCTCACAAGCGGCGAGACTTTCAATTAATTTCGCCATTTTAAACAATCACCACGAAGTGCACACCACACGTATCTAACCCGACACGACGTCAACTACTTTTAAATGGGCCAAGAAGAATAACGCACATACGTGCGACTGCACCGCTTCAGCGGTAGGAAATTCCAACAGAACTTATTTTGTGAACGTACCTCGTATATAGCTTAAAGAAATTAATTATTGTTTTAAATGTAACTTAATACATTTATTTTCAACTTTAAAGTGTTGCTTTTCGCGCTACCTAAATTGAACGGCATAGGTCAACATCCACAGCTAACTGTAATTAACTAAAGCACCTTAAGCAACGACATCTGTAGATCATAATTGTGATTACTATTGTTTTTCAGATCCTCAACAAATGGCGATAATTAATTACTACAAGACATGAATCCAAATTTAATGATGTATTTTCTGAAGAAAACATAAAAATCAGTTACGGTGGTACCTGCGATCACTAAAAGTAATTAGAATTACCATTAAGTTAAGAGTATTAGAAATATCGAGTGCACAATTATAATGGCAACTTTAATTAAATCTACCTTTTATGGTGGTAAAAATTCTAGATGAAAGGAATTACACTTCCATATATCACTACTATAAGAATCTATGATAAATCATCTTGCAACTTCATTCCGCTGACACAATAAGTGTAATTAGGAAGAGCACAACATTGCTGTATAAGTAACAATAAATAAAATTCCCACTATGAAATTAACTAAAATATAGAAACAATTATCGCTAGAAATGCAATTACTTAGGTTGTAACATAAGTTTTCAGAAAAATTTTTTTGAACGAAAATTTATTTTTTAAAATGTAACAAAACATAATCATGACTCAAAATATTAGCCATTATTATCAAAGATACTTTGCCATTTTTCAGGCAAGAGATTAATGCCACGGGCGTAGAACTCGGGGAGCTAGGAAGCAAAAAATGATCGAAGGTGGTCAAGCTCAGCAAAAGTTTTTCCGGTCAGAGAATGGGCAAGGGAGGCAAACAAGTGGTAGTCGGATGGGGCACAATTGGGACTATATGGCGGGTGGATAAGAGTTTCCCAGTCCAGATGGTTCATTTTTGAGTGTCGAATTTGCAACATGGGGTCTGGAGTTGTCCAGTTGATCACAGTAGTATTGGCCGTTAATGGGTTTCCCATGTGTGCCAGTCTCCCAGTGGATCACACCGTCACGCCACTACCAAACGCACAAAAGAACACGCCGTTGGCGCCAATTTGGTTTTGGGGTCGAAACTGATGGCTGGCCAGGGGTGAGCCACTGTTTTTTGTTCTTGAGGTTCTTGTACGAAAACCGTTTTTCATCACACATCACAATTCGATCCAAAAAGGGTGCTGCCTGGTGGCGTTGGAGAAATTTTGTGTGGTCCGCAAACTGTGAGTTCTTTGTTGCTGGGTCAACTTATGAGACACCTATTTGCCCTTCCATATTTGCTTCTCAAGGTTGTGCAGAATTCGAGCGATTTGTATGTGTGAACAGGCGAAGTCCTCCGCCAACATGCGTGTGCTCAGTGTCAGGTCTGCTTCAATAGCGGTGATCACGGCCTCCTCATTGATGGTCGATGGCCTTCTAGACCTTGGCACATGCTCGATGTTCTCCTGCCCGCCACGAAATTTGGCATACCACTGTTACGCGTGGAACAACTCCTGGGCCCTTCGATTGAGTGATGTTCTGCAATACCTGCATTGGTTTTTGATCCAGACAAAATTGATCCTAATGTCCATTTTTTCATTTTAGCCTAAAAATTCATAAAAACTTGATTAACAAATGAATAATCAAAAACTGGGTGGAAAACTAGAGTAAACATGTAGATGAGCAAATGGTAAAATGGGGTTGCGTTATTGACTTTTTATGAATTTATGAATACCACAAAAAAATGTTATCTGAAAACTTATGTTACAACCTAGGTAAAATTGTCAATTCAATATAAAACAAGTGGGAATGAATTCTTTGCCTTAAAATATAAAAAAAATCTGGTGTAAGACAGCACAAAGCACTATCTCACTCATTTTAAATTTAATTTGAAGTTATTGAGGTTAGTTACTCTCCTATACGGCTACACTGTAAACTCCAAAAATGAATTAAAAGCATTAATAATTCATTCATTTATAATTTCCTATATACATGTGCCAAGACTTTACAATTAAACTTAAGCCAATTTAGAGCAAAACTAGCTTACATATTCAAATAAAACGTATTTAGATGTGTAAATAATGAACAGAAATCATTAAAATATTATTTTATATTTATTTTGGCGACTATAACAGCAATGGTCATTTATCTAATTAATTGGGCATGCCGAGCCTGCTTACCTTTGAAGATTTTACTCCATAATTCGCTTCAACAATTTTTTTTAGAGAAATCGATTAGGTTCCATAAAAGATCATCATAACTATAAGGAACTGGGTATGTAACGTTACGTCGTTATATGTATATTAGTATATACATTAGTAATTTAATTGCTTTCAGTTTATTTAATTTAACATTAAAATTTCATCACATATTCATTTATATTTGGTTGTGGTATTTTTCAGCAAAGTGTCAACGTTCATTTTCAAAAATAAAAGTGACAACGTTGTGAATTTACTAACGTATTTGGCTAATACGCCTGTCAATTTTTTGTAGAGGTTTGTAAACGATTTCGAGGCCTTGTCTTTTCCAGGCTTTTGCAATAACATGTATTGCTTCCTGTAATATATAATCGTTTTCATTAAAATGAAAAAGATCTTTAAGGATAAAAAAATAATACAATATGATTGCAAACGTTTGAAATTCGACCGTCTTTCTTTGGTATTTATAACTTAGTTAATTTTTCTTTGTTTTTTTAATTTGTTTTCGATCAGGAAGAACTTCCCTATTTCAAAGAAGCAATTACAATTTGCATTTAAAGATTGATAGAGGTTTAAATCGATGTCGGTTCTTTAGTATGTGGTGAAAAGTTTTAAATCAGCTGTTATCTCGTTGCATCGTGTGAAGTTCAAGTACCTGTAATTAATAAGGGTAAATTATTTTACTTCTTAAGCATGTAATAGCTTAAAATAATTTGTAACCACAAAAAAATAAGGAAACCATTCGACCTGGTTCTTTGAAATAATGTTATAATTCATATTAATAATAAATTTCAATTCTTAAAAGGAATACTAATTTGTATTACCAAATTTAAATTACATTCTTTGTTTGTGACTAAATTAATCAAATACATTTATTTTATTGCTTTTGGTATAAATAATTTGTAACCTCAAAACTAAGTCAGAACATTATTGATAATAGACTTCCTTGTATATTTTACTAAACTTAATTTTAAGTTTTTTTTTAAAGAACATAGTACTATTTTATGTGTATTTTACAGCAGCCTGCGGAGCCCTTCCTTGTTTGAACAACGAAGTGTGAGCCAAATTCCACCTGAAGTCCAAAAGCAGAGATGGTAAAGTTACAAGGAAATCAATGATTGAAACTTCGACTAAGTATTTATTTAAATTTTAATCTCATTTCATAATAAAATGTTGTTATTAATTTGTTAATTCAAATAATTTTATTATTAATTGAATTTTGATTACAACCTGTTTGTTTTCTTTCCAATGTGCATATTTATTACCTCCCTAAACAAATAGCATCCAACGGTCACTATTTTCTCTATATAATTATTTTCTATGTGACGGAATCCACCGTCTAGCGTTGCATGTTATTTAAGTGCAGATCTAACGTACCTCCTGTAGAGCCTCAGAGCTAGCTAACGCAACTAATATTCCCTTATAAGAACTGGGTAATAGGCTACAGGTAAGCGCTTAAAAAATCGTTACAACAGTTTTCGAGAAAATCGCAAAAAACCTAAAGTCGCAAAAATAAAATGACGCTTCCGGTCATTCGATTTTAATGAAATTCTTATTAGGATGTGTTAGAAATGAAATAAATTTAAATATAAAATTTCACTTTTCTACATTTATTTACGTACACGTACATGCACAGACCAATTCCTAAAAAGATGTTTTTCGGACTCACGGAATCTGAAAACATGTATTTCCACTAAAAACTGTACCTCGAAAATTTTGACTGAAAATATAACTTTATACTATATTTCATATAGGTGAGAGGAGGTAATATCAAGAAATCTTTCCATGAACTATGTTCAAAACAATTCCCTTCTACAAATGAAGCTGGATAAAATCATAAGATTTATAATATATTATAAAACTATGATTGCAATCGAAAATCGCTAAGTTAAACGTACAAAAAGAAATTCTTAACCGTTAGTGGAACGGTTTTTGTAGTAACTCCAAACACAAAAAATTAATTTTTACAATATTTGCTAGCCAACGTAGCTTTTCAAATTGATGACACATCTAGTTCAACGAAGGCTGAATTAGAAAACAAGTTTTTATCGCTGCACTATAGCAATTCAACACGATGAACATGATGAAAGCAAGTTTCGTTCAAATAAATTTTAAATAATAAATAAAGTTTATAAGCGTCGCATCGACTTACGGAGAATTATTTTCAAGTAACTTAAAGGGCACTACTTAATAAAAATGAACGTTACAACGTTACAAACAAATTAATTATAATTAATGAATTTTGCAATTATCTAAACCGTTATATAAGTTAATCTAATATGCAGTGAAAAATTAAAATTACTAAATAATAATAAAGAAACAAATGGTGCTTTCGGTTGCTTTACAATACTGTATGAAAGAATGATGCGTGATGTATATAAAGCTAGGAAATATTAATTTTAGCAACAAGGAGTTCGTACCTTTGAAAATTTAAATCCCAGAAATAGAAATACCTAGTCTAAAGTAGCTAAGTTTTATAAAATTCACGTATGAAGGACACTTTAAGTTAATGGTGAAAAAGTTATTATATTATGAATCATTTAAACCAAACCCATTGTATTTCAATTCTTAATTAATTCAATTCCTACATGTTTCGATTTTATCAGAAAATCATTGTCAGATAAAGAACTAAAATATTTTAACAACAACATTAATTGAAAATACACTAAATTTAAATTTACATACCTAATTTTACAAATATAAAATGTCAAAATCCAAATTAAAAACAATTAAATGTCAACAAAATAAAGCAATGGTTACAAAGTTATTAAAATTAAATATTTGTTAAAAATGAAACTAATTTATTAATAATGTTCTTAATTTGTTAAAATATTATTAATAATAAATTGTAGCAAATTATTTGTCGCTGAAAACTTTAGTTAAAGTCGAAACAACTCAAATTCTAATGGTTGCTATTCAAACTTACAATTAAAATCCGAATACTTCCGAGATACGGTAGAATCTAATTAAAGAGCTGACGATGAACGCGAAAAATTACGTTTTTTCATCAAGCGACTGAGAAAGAAGCATTTTATCAGTCAACTGTATAACGCTTCTTTGGCAACCCTGCAATATTGCAAAGCAAATCTACAATAATGCCTTAGGTAAAACTCAATGTCGGAGTTAGGCCAGGTTCTTTATTCTTTATAATTGTTATGGCTGCAGGTACCTATAATTTTGTACGCAACTAAATGTAAAACCTAAAACTAAACTTGATTATGTATATGCAGTAGGAAATATTTACATGGGTAGATTGGTAAATAAATAAGACGGAATTTCATAGGTGTGTGCACTTTATTCGCAACTTTCGGTATGCATACTTGTATAGAAGCTTAATTATGCTTGCTTATAAACTGCAGTACTGAATTTATTCTTATGATCACTTTTATAGTTAATTGGCTTTGAATTGAAACTGTTTTAATGCTTTTTGTGATTAAAAATGTTACTCTAATTGTTTACAACACTGTTTGTCTTCAATATTAATTATTTGATTATAACTAGTTAGAAATAATTTCTAATTATCTTTTAAAAATTCAATTTTATTCTCATGTAAATAACAAATATCAATTTAATTCATTTCAGGTTTATTTGAATATATAATTTTACATAATGTGCATGTTGTACTAATATTTATATTTATTATGTTGCATGGATATATATATATATATATATATATACACACTTTTAATTAACTAAATATTTTATTCACAATGATCAGCTCTATTTCAAATAAAGTCTCTAACATTGAGAGTTAGTTCCGGTATGAACGTTTCTTGTACGCAAGCATGTACGTAAGTCTTTAATTTAAATATACGCTAGAAGGTGGTCGGTAATTATATTAATCGTTTGTATCGATCCCGTTAGTATTCATGAATGTAATATGGCTGAATACATATTTACATTTCGATAGTGCGGTTTCTAAACACTTTCGTTTTAATTTATGAACAAAATTGCGACCTTAACAGTTCGGGCGATAGCGTATAGGATTGTTTATATTAGGGTAATCTCGAAATACATGCTTTTGGGCCAATCGTAATGGTATACAGAGCAGAAAGTGGAAGTTCCTTTTGGTATAAGATATTTGTTCGCAGAACGCTTATTCCGACTATATTCTTCAGGTTAGTAAACGCTTAAAACCAAATAAACAGTAATTGCTATATTATAATTTAAATATAATAAGTAAATTTATGAAATATTTTGAAAGTAAAATTTTTATATGATTGTTACAAACGGTTTTGACGGTTAATAAACTCAAAACTTTAACTAATTTGCCAGTGGATTTTAGAGCTTAATCCCTGAATTAATTCGGATGTTCTATTTTGCCTAACGCCTGGCAAAAATGGAATACACTAATTGCCGTTTAATAATTAATTTACATAGGCGAATTAATTATTATAACATAAAGGTAAATTCAAATGTATGTAACGGGATGGGAATGCTTGAACAGCTTTCTCAAAAATAGTTAATCATCACTTTCATTCATTTAGAGGTAAAAATAGACTGTTGCTTAAACGAAATTTGTAAGCCTATTTATAGTGATTTTCAGAATAAAAGATTTTAGGCCTTATTTACATTTTTGCGTGAAAATCCGGTAAACAAAAATAATTAACATAGTATAAACATATAAAGGGATATCTTATTTTTTAACGGACAGCTAATTATTAAAATTATCGACTTTAATCAATTAATTGTCTTACAAATTAAGTAAAACAAATTACGGGTTTATACAAAATAAAACATAACGTAACTTATTAGTAAATGTAGCTAAATAGACAATCAATTTGAATACATTTTCGGAATCAGTAACTAAATAAGCGTTAATTGAGAAATTAACAAATTAGAAGTCAAAAGTTCTTGTTGTAGAATAAAAGAACGAATATTCATGAAAGATAAAAGTAATCGGTATCAGGCAAACATTTCTTTTTATCAAAAAGGTTACACAGTTCGAAGTTTACACCTGACCTAACTCGACTCTAAATGATAAAACTTGTTTATAAAATTAATCTATCTATATAATGTCACGTAAGCAGCTGTTTAATTATAACATAAACAAAAAGTGCATGATTCATGAATAATTATAGACATTTTATGGAAAGTAAATGACAAACACTTAATACCGGGCGTTTTATGTCATAAATTATTCTAGTGGGTTTTAAATATATTTACAGGATCAACAAGAAATGTCAATTTAAAAAATTTTGTAAAAATAAACATTCACATGTAACTGAATTTTTCCTTACAAAATTACTTCTAAATTAAAACAAATAAATTATAAAAAAACAATACTTATTTTGAATATAATTTCAGGAACATGTTACAACCGCACCTGTCGTAAAACAACGCGGTATAAAAATAAGTTAATAATTTCATGCAGACGCATACGCGATTGCTTCACTCACTGATTAATTATAAGAAATCATTCAATCGTGAGTGCAAGGACCGGCATATTGCAGAAATTCATAATTAAGCATTAAGACGTATAATTAATGTGTGATGATTCAAGAAATCAAAATTGATTTAAGAAAATCGTGTAACAAAAAATAGATAACCGAGATCCCCATCACCATAGATTGGTTTATCAATATACATGTAAATAACTGTCAGTGCCATCAAGCCTTCGTGCAAATAGTTAAAATTCGTTAATGTACATATATACAAACATAATTATTGTGTTTACTCTTCATCAAAGTTGTGTATTGTATAATTCTTTTAGAATATAATAGCGCCTTCGTAAATATTGAAAACCAGTTCGATTAGTAAGTTTAAACTGTTTAAACTGCCAATATTGGATTATTTAAAACCTTGATTGCTGTAGTATCGTTATATTCTATTGAATTTTCTAAAGAGTTTATACATTTTTTTATTATATATGTGATACTTAGATAATAAGGTCTTAGATGAAGCTAATATCCTTAGGCATAGCAAAAAGGAAAGGTTTTATTTTTATCTGTATTGAATAATGTACTTTAAAAACAAAGTTCATTGATATAAATTCGATATTTTGAAGCGTCCTATGCAAATAACAGCTTCGCTAAGTCGTATAAATTATATATGTCAACTTGACTATGATGTGAACCGAAATAATCTATTGGAGCAGCTACATGTGACTCCGAAACTGCCACAGTTTTGGTATAAGAACAAGTGCAGCATAGTGCCGAGGAAGCGAATAAATCTCGATGTGACATCAACAAGGCGCGACATGAAAGTTTTTGGACAATGTGTTGCCTAATTCCCATATAGTTTTCATTAGAAAGTATGGAAAAATTGCACCTTATCGATCACCTTATCCTCCCTCCCGAATATTCAACTCTCCAAACAACCAAACATATTGAAGGCAAAAGTTGAAGACTAGGATTGACAATGAAGCGCATTAATAAATGATTTTTCAATGAAGACACTTGAGAATCTGCAACACGTGATACTAGTGTTGTACCAGCTTACTGAGAGTAAAAAAATTTTTGGCTGGAATATGGCCCATAAACGTCACAGCATGGTTTTATCAGTGCAATATGAGCGGAAGGACAGTCGATTGTAGGGCTCATGTCGCAAAAACATGGTTGCTTGCTGTTAATCGATATCAGTGTCCAAGAAAACAAACTATACAGAAGTTGTGCTGGATGCCGCGACTATATTAGTACACCACAAGGACACTCGTAGAAAACAAATGCAGTGCACATCATTAGTTTTTCTTTTACAAAAAAAATACAGTATTTTTTAGTTTTCCTAGTTTTTATACTTCCTTCTAGAAGTGCAGCAAGTCGAACTCGCTATTAATAAATGTACTGACTCTACGAACAATTGTTACTTTTTATGTTTTAAACAACAATCAAAATTAATTTAAAAAATCGTTTGATTACAAACTCTAATTTTCAGGATTTGCGAGAAGGAACTTTTCTATGGCTGCTGAAACCTATTTTAGCATTTTTATGAAATATATGTCTATTTTTAATTTTCTTTAAAGATGTTATATAAAAAATATTTATTAAGCTTAAATTCATTTCCGTTCTCAAAACTAAAAACAATTTTAATATTAGATTATATTCTATTTTTGCAAAATATCTTAACTTGTGTATGTGAGGCACAAAAAGATTTATCTTAGTTTCTCAAAACTAAAAACAATTTTAACATTAGATTATATTCTATTTTTGCAAAATATCTTAACTTGTGAGGCACAAAAAGATTTATCTTAGTTTCGGTTTCACATGTATAGATACAAACATATAGTATAAAATAATTAAATATATATTACAAACGTTAAAAACAGGTTTAATAAAAGCATTGACAGGAATTGATTCTTTTGTACGATAGGTAGTTGTATATTTGTGCCATTATCAATGTAACACATTTGAACGTGCACATTGACAGGCTTTAATAACTAATGATTGATGTACCATTCTGATTTATTATTTAATTATTATAATCATCATAGCTATAAATACTAAACAAAATGCTACAGCCTCATAACAATAGGCCACCACCATTACACTGTCATCAAACCTGAAAAGGTACTCAAATATTTAACAAGAATTGGCAGGAGAGTTGATTGATTGTAAATCAATTTTGTGTTAACTGTTAGAGCTCTGGTTTTTAATTTAATCTAGAATATCTAGCTGCATTTCAATTATCGGATATTTGGTTGAATTTTATTGTTTGATAAATTGTAAGGATATAAAACGAACTGAATGTTCAATTCAAAAATTAAGTGTTTAATTTTACCCTTGTTAATTGAGAACGATTCGGGCGTATATTTAAATTCAAGTTTTTGACATATAAAATGATTCCCCCTTATCTGGAAATTTGTTTAATCCTATGTTTAGCTATTGAAGTTGCTTTTATTTACCCAACAAATTCCTAAGACTGTTGGGTAGAAAACATATTTTTATGCGTGGATACGCGGCTGATCTTTAGCTTGCATTGTTCAGCGGTAAAGTGTTTTTTTTAAATACAGGGTGCGGCAAAATGATAGGTAGGATTTCAAATAGTCATTGCTCGGTTTATGGAAGGGGCAAAGCAGTGCGCGCGGTCGCCTTATGTAGCTAAGTTCGTGTCATTGCCAGTTATCGTCATGGATTGGACCGGAGTGCAGCGCGCGTTTGCAGTAGTTTGCAGAAAAAATGGTGAATCTGTAATAGCGACACAGCGTGTCTTCCGTATTGGGTTTGGTGTTGGTCGTCATCGTGCCGTTCCGGACAGAAGAACAATTCGTCGATGGGTTTTAAACTTCCCTGAAATAGATTCTGTGCTTAATCGAAAATCTACTGGCCGACCAATCACAGCAAGAACATCGGAAAATGTGAATGCAGCCAGAGATTCGGTACACCAGTCTCCCAAACGTTCTGCTCGCAGGCATGCAGCTGCTCTAGGAATGTCGGATCGAAATGTTTGAAGTATTGTATACAAATCACTTAAAATGCATCCGTATAAAATGATAGTGGTACAGGAATTGAGTGAAAGAGATTTTGAAACCCGTACAAATTGTTGCCGGGATATTCTTCAGAACATTCCCACAGCAACTGTTGTTATGTCTAGCGACGAAGCACATTTTCATCTATCAGGCGCAGTGAATAAACAAAATTTCTGATATTGGTTGGAGAATAATCCACGGTAACTTTAACAACGTTCACTTCACAGCCCGAAGGTTACCGTTTGGTGTGCAATATCTAATTGCGGCGTGTGGGGTTCTTACTTTTTTGAAGACAATGGAGTAACTGTAACAGTCAACGGAGATCATTACTGTAACATGTTAGACAAGTTTATATGTCCAAAGCTGAACGAGTTAAACGATCATCAGCGAGAAGCTGTATGGTTCCAGCAGGATGGTGCTACATCACACACCACACGTCGCTCACTCAATCTTCCCCAAGAAATGTTCCTGGGCAAAGTTGTGACTTTTCGGGGTGACCCTTCCTGGCCTCTGGGTTCGTCTGATTTGTTTCCCTGCGATTTCTTTCTTTGGGGACATCTCAAAGCTCAAGTTTTAGACGTCGGCCACACAATTTGGAAGAATTAAAGGCAACTATACGAGAAGAAATCGCTGAAATTCCGCAAGAGATTGTTTGCAGAACAATGGTGCGCTTTCGTGAAAACGTTCAAGAACGTATCGACATGAATGGCCGTCATTTAAGTGCTGTAATTTTTAAAACATAACGTTTCAAAATGGCATACGTGCTTTTCAAAAATATAAAACTTTTTTCTTTGGTTTTTATTGACATCCCAAATAGTGCCTATGATTTGGCCGCACCCTGTACTAATCGAAGATTTATCAAATTGAAAATGAAAGCGTTTTCCCGCTAGATACTTTTCCATTGTTCATTCAACGAAACGCATCATCTTATAGTGACTTCCTGCTAACTCTTCGTTTGAAGCAGATACGACCTAGCGTTGTTAAATTTTTAACCCCGTCCTTTAAGGTTTTGTGATCCGCAATTTGTGCTGTATTATTTATTTTAGAATATCGATTCAGGGAAAATGTCCTAACTCAAAGTTCACAATTGTTGGGGATCCATTTGATGAACACCGAAAGCGCCCTCTTTCCTTACTTTTTGCAACAAGGTATAATGGAAAATTGCAGAACGTTGATTTTTATATGATTTGGGCTCAGTAGTTTCCGTGAGTGGGGATGTATCAAAAATTTGGACAGAGTCAACCGCATTTAATGTGCAGTAGCGATAAAGAGAAGAAAATAATTATAAGCGCTATTAATAAAGTAAAGGTAGGTAAGGTCTTCTTCTTTTTTGCGTTCTATATCTAGTCTAAACCGAGGATCTGGAACTAAAGAGATTCTACTTAAATGGAGAAAGGAAAGAACTTTAAGAAAAGAGCGTATCTACAACAATAACACATATTCCATCAGGATAATGCAATAAATAACAACAATAACAATTATAACAGTGAATTTATGTTACTTTCACACATGTCACACGTAAATAGTTACTAACTATGCCTTTCGATGCTAAGACTAACCAGATAGATTACGCATCGAAAATGTATCTGAACTAACAGCTTCACAATTGAACCAGTTACCGTCCAAATCCTGACGGAGCAGGATTACACTTTAGTTTAAATAATTTGACTGATAACATTGCTATGTGACAGTTTTATTTGCCAAAATCAACAAGCAAACTTAATTTACAACTTCTCGTAAATGGTCTGTTCAGCTAACTTGAGAATTAAATACAAAATTGTAGATAAAATACACCATAACTGTGTAGTTATTCTAAACAAAAAGGAATCAGAAAGATAAGTAATTTTACTTCACATCTATTTGAACATTCTATATACTAGTATAATATCTAATTAGATATGAATATAACAAAATAACGTAAATCGTAGCTAATATGTTAGTACATAATTCTACATGTTATCTATATCAATTTGTATCGTTTAAATGAAAGCTTGCTGTTATCTAAGAATTAGCAATAAACTATAATAGAAATTTAAATAACTTAATCGGAAAGTACAATTAAGGTATCTAAAAATTGTAGATAACAATTATAACGGCGTAACGCGTGGGTGACTCGTATTGCCAGCGATAACAGCGGCACAAACTATGATCGCATCGAGAAAGTTCATCTGACATTGGACTAATCAGACTTACAAGTAAAAGAAAAGCAGACCCTTTGTTACATGTAGTTTTTGATGCGGAACCGGATCCTATGTTTGCCGAAACTATACCAGTTTCATTGAAAAAATTCCTTCCTTGCGTCCGAAAGTTGCCTTTCTTTGAATTTAGGTACCCATCCTGTCACGTTTCTCTGGCACTTTGTACTGGTTAGAGAGATTTGACAAAAATAATTGGTGTCGAGTTGTCCTTGTCAACTTGACTGGCTCGGCAGCTTGAGCTCAAAATGCAAGAGACTTTTCAGGGGGTTCAATATTTAATTTATAAACATCTGCTTTAATTTACGAGGGCCATGTTATAAGGTTTTTCACCAGTATGATTGTGTATCATGATGATTCCATACTATGATCTCTATTTTAACCTGCATGATTTCGTTTTATATATTATATTCGGTATTAAGATTCGAATTATATCTTTAATAAAAGTGTGATGTTAAATTCGTTATTTACACTGTAATATGTACAATTCTATGGTTCTATGTCATCAAGTTTACCATGCATTTTATGCTCTATAATAAATCTCTAGGAGAATGGACAATGCGGCGGAAGTCGTCCAGAAGCATTTTACATCTCTAGATATGTTTTACGATTGGCATATTCTCCATTATAACTATCGGAAAATGTCTTTATAGCATTAGCAGAGAACTATGGTTTTTATAAGTATAATACAGCGGAAGTCGTCCAAAAATATTACGTTCATGTATACAAATGGAGAGAAAATAATCTTAAAGGAATGTGTAATCGGCAGGATATGGTTCATGTGAGAGAATCGTGAAGACTGATTGTTTTATGTTTATTGCTGGCTTTTATAGTCCATTTGTTATCATAATTGTTGATAAAATATAATTTCTGCGAATTCAATTGTAATGTACTGAAAGTTTACAATGCCATCTATTTTAATTTAGTAAAAACCATTATAGTTTTCTAGGCATGTAAACTACCTTAACTATTAAATTATATTATTGTCCAATAGGTGGCTATATGAATTTTATCTTAAATATTTTACAATTCATTAGGTTTCTATTTTCTAGTTATGTTCAATTGTGACTTTTACCACTAGATGGCCATACCTGTTCGGTTTTGGTATTTATTTACATGTATTGACCTGTGATAGACTTACATTTGCAATCATTTGTTATTAGGGTATCTTTTCTATTGAATTCTTTATTGATTCTAAACTATTTACTTCAAATTGTATTTTTGTTTTATTTAAGGGATTCTTCATGGGTTATTTATATTTCAATACATAGTGTATAATAATTTATAATTTAAACTTCATTATTTAAATTTAGTTATTAATCAAGTTATAGCGTTCTTGTTGCAGTATTGATCGTCTGTATCGATATGTTTTGATACAGAAAATATAAATATCGATCTGACGATTAATCAAAATCGGGAAAAACGTAACAATTCAAGGAAAAAATCCAAAAAAACAAATGATAAAAAACCAAAAATTAATAATCTAACAAACGAAGGGATCTAAACGCTTACTCACTTGATTAAATAAAGCAGTCTTAAAGCACATCCAACAAGATAACACTTCATCGGCATACTGTTTCGACAATTTGCACATGTTCGTGAACGATCTTGTAGAAATGGCGTTCTATATGATTTTATCTAAGAACTTTACTAAAAATTCCTTGAATATATTTACAATTTAAAGCGGTAGAGAGCGGTTTTTATCGGGCCCAATACTAACTTTACAGAATTTCAATATAATAAAGTATGCTATTCATTAAATTGATTTCTCGCGGTGTAATTAACAACCCACCTGAGTTTTTATTCAATAAATCAATCCAAATAGTAAGAATTTCGTGTAGCAAATCATTTATGAAATCAATTCCAAAAACAGTTTCTTACTATGAAATATAACGTCAAATTTTGAAAAGTACTCGAGATACAAAATAAAGCGTTACAAAGGATGACTTATGGCAGGAAATAAGATTTGGTCAACCAATTACAAGTCACTTTACGCTTTAATTGATTTAAGCTTACCCAAAAGTGATCTACAGATTAAGCTTAGAAGCTTTTAAATTAATAATTCTTGCTCTTTATTGGGAAAATTCTATTGTAACCAAGATATCGTTGCCTTAAGTTGTAAGTTGTTATTCTGTAAAGTAGTAAGATATGCAACAGTTTTAGTTCTTACATTTCGTGTTTGGAACTTAACAAATAATTTTATGCAGTTAGAAGACCATTTACAGTGTATTACACGCTTATATTACAAATGCAAAGGTTTATAAGATGAACATATATAGAGTGACCCATACGTATTGTAACGGTTGTTATATAAGTAGTAAAATTTATTTACCAGAACTTCATTTGTAACACCCTGTGCGTGAATTTTCTATATTAATTTAATCTAAACCTATTTTTCAATTTAACAATTATAGAATTTATGATGCATAGTGTATATTCCCTTGTTTTGTTATTTAAATCAATTAATAATCATAGCAAACGAAGTAATTAATTTGTTAGTCTTAAATTCTTAAATAAGTAAAGCTAAACAATTAGAACCTTATATTGTAGCAAATACACAAGCAAGCGGGAAAAGGTGAAAGAATATAGTATTGGATCCCGCAGACAGCCTTGACTCAATCTTCGAGCGGATATGTTGCTAATTCTCCTGCGATACATTAATATATGACTTTCGTCAAAATATTAACCTTAACAGCTAAATTAATTAATGCAAATGAATTACTAGCAACTAATTTTATTTAAACTATGAAATTAGTAACATATCGGCTGAAGGCTGATATCCTTTTGTTCTTTTAGATCTTTGGAAAAAAATATTAATTATTTATTTGTTACAGATGTCGATCTTGGGGTCTCTTAATTTTGGGAGGACGCTGGTTTAAAAGCAGGCATTGAGACATATAGAGGTTTGGTTGTTTTACTATTAAATATTTTACCAGCGAATATGAGCCATGTTTGGATGAGTTCTGGAAATAATGTTTAACACTGTGTCGATTTCTACAAGATTGAGGTGAGCTGTTGAATTTGTTCTTGCTTGAACAACTATTCAGCACATTGTCGTTTATGATTAATATTTTATGATTTAATATTTAATATTTTTGATGACTTGAATCAGCAAGGTAGATTTAAATTAGTTTGATTAAAAAATTTCTCTTCGATAATAACCTGGTCACAAATTATTAACTCAGTTTCTTTTTTTTTATTAATTCTAATTGTCGCATGTTCGCCCCAGTAATTGTTTAAGGGATACTCTTTCGATTCTCTAAATTTTGGGGGGAAATTTCCAAATTGGTTTTTTCATAATTTATTAACTTCGATTTTGGAATTGGAATTCTTCAAAAATATTTAATTAATATTTATTACTGTTTAATAATCCACTCTTACATTCTTATCTTGCTGAGCTATTTTGATATATAATTGAAATTTAAATCCATTATTCGTTCGTCTTTGCAGGCTTCACGTGTAACGCCGCGTAACTTGTTATTAATTGAGTGATTAGATCAGAGAAACATTAATTAGAACGCTACTCAAATTGATGTTTGCCTCATCTTCAGTTTGTTCCAATTACTTGGTGCTATTATTCTACAGCTGACTTCGAATCTTGCTTTAACAACACTTTTTTATCTACGTTCAACTGATAGATCGGATCTAATTATTGTGCTTATCAACGACATAGCATCTGGAGACTTGGTGATTGTCTCTGGGTAACACTCAATCAAAGTATATCTTAAATTCATTATTAACGTAAGAAAATATGTATTTCGACTTCTGTGATAATTAAATTGTTACTGTTTTGTGCTTCTATTATTTCTAATACAACAACAATTAGCTTAGCCTTAATTGCTTTAAAAGCAACAAACTAATAATCACTAGTAAGTAAATTACTCTGTTAATTACTTAACAATAACTATTGAACATCTAAAGCCCCTATACACCGTAATCTGCTGCTGTCCTTTATGTTCTATGCACTTCCTACTACCTGGGATATCTGAGCTACCACAGAGCCTTCCAAGTGACTTCTGCTATACGAAGGAAGGTTACCTAATTAAAACATTTAACATTTGACTTCGGTTACAATATGTCAATTTAATAGAAATTGACTTTAGAGTTTTAAATTAAGGTTATAGTATTTGTTTTACAACTTTATTTAATACCCACTTTAATAATACGTATTCTTAACGCCCCAATACGTTATAATTTTTTCCGGGGTTAATTTAAACATTGTTTTAACCAGTAGGATCCCATGAATAATTAGTGTATATAATTTTGAATGATAAATATTATTATATCGCCGATTTTGAACTATAGGGCAGATCTAGACAAAACATGTTTTATTATTCCAGATAATTGGTAGGGTAAGAGCATTGTTATCCAAAAGAAACCGGAATTATTTTTTAAAAGCTGTGTTTCAATTTATTTTACAAAAGAACCTTATCCCATTCAAAGTACTCTCCATTACACTTGATACTTTTGCCCGATCGGTGATTCCATTGTTCGAAACATTCTTTATACTCCTTATCAGCAATGGCTGATAGCTCCTCCCTCATTTTTTTAATCTCATGAATGTTGTCAAATCTGACTCCTTTCATAAGCCTCCTCATGCGTGGAAATAAGAAAAAATCACATGGAGCTAGTTGAGTGAAGTGTGTGTGTGGCAGCGGAACCATGCCATTTTTTGTCAAAAACTGTGCAACAGAGATGTCTGTGTGTGCAAGTGCGTTATCATGGTGGAAAAACCAGTCCACTGTGTCCCACAAATCGGGTCATTTTCGACGAACACTGTTACGTAATCTTCTTAAGACCTCCAAGTAAAAGGCATGATAATGATCTGGCTTGGTGGAACAAAGTTTAAATGAATTACCCCCCATATTTAAAACAAATGAGCATTATTTTGATGTTTGATTTCACTTGATAACACTTTTGTGGACGGGGAGCGACAATGACGTCTTCCATTGACTTGAATATTGCTACGTTTCTGGGTCGTAACCATAGCACCATGATTCATCACCAGTAATGACTTTCGAAAGGAAATTTGGATCCGTTTCGAGCTGTTCTTTCAAAGCACGGCGTTTCAACTCGACGTTCTTTTTGATGATCAGTCAGAACCCGAAGCACAAATTGTCAGCGACACTTTTCATTCACAAATCATCAGTTAAAATTCGCTGTACCGGGTTCCAAGTTATTCGGCTAATTTCCGACAGTTGCTCAATGGTCTGTCGTCGGTCGGTGGGCATAAGTTCGCGAATTTTCTCAACATTTTCGTCTCTTGGGGCAATTGATAGACTTGCAGAACAAGCTTTGTCATCAATCGATATGTCGCCATTTTTAAACTGAGAGAACCGCTCCTACACTTGAATTTTTCCCATGGAGTCATCTGTGTAAGTTATTTTAAACGTGAAAACCGTTTCAGCAGTTTTTTTGCCAGGCAGGAAGCAAGATTTCACAGCCACGCGTTTTTCACTTAAACTCGTCATCACACAAAACAAAGAGAGAACAAAACAGCACCAGGCAAACAGAACAAGCCAGGGCGACGATATGGGCGGCACTGAACTGGAAACCAGTGATTTCGCCAATAGTTTTATTTAGCAACTTGTCAGCTTGATAACCTAAAATTATACAATCCAGTGACATCGATATAATTCGAAAGGTTTCAGTTAACGTAATCATCAATATGGTAACCTTTGAGAATAGATCAAAACTACCTCTATTTTGCCTTTAGCAATTCTTACCCAATTTTTGGTCAGTATTTGCTCTGTAAGTCTCTAGCTTTAAAACAAAGCACAGTTAATTCCAAAAAGATAGTGGCGTCCGCGTTTATCTCGGTTTTGAGTATCACTTTAGCGACTTCTAAGTAATTCGTCATAGGTACAATTTGGTTATTGGAATATAAACAGCCTCCCGCTGTCTAGCTGAAGAACCGCCATCTTAACAGTTGTGCAGAAAATCCAGAAAGGGTTTAAATCTAATTTTGGCTATGGCAACAGGTAAAAATTAAATACATTTAAATACATTTATTTCAAAGTATGCGACATATTTCGATTTCATTTAAATACAGTGGTATTGCTATGAAACGTTCTCGATTCAGATATTTCTAGAAATATTTAAAGTGATGATATGGCAATATCTTTAAAACTTAGCGTCGACTTAATTTGGCGCTAGTTTTGGACAACTTGCTTGTGCGACGACCGCATAGGATTGTTTTCTCAGTTAAAGTGACGAGCCCAAAAACCATGCTCCACATGTATTGAGAGCACATTATTCAAAAAGCATTGAAACATTAGACAGAAATCGATTTTTTTTTCCAGAAATTTTAGTAGTGCATTCGACAGACATAAATAGCAAATAAATCTATGCCTAATAGTTTTTTGAAAAAATTTTACCAAATGTCTTTTTCATATTGCGGTGCTAACTTAATGTTAAGCTAAAACTGCAATTTTTTTCATTTTTCCAGCTAAATCGTCCAAGCACAAAATTTACTTTTTCGGCTCAAAATTAGCACACAAATAGCACATAATACTATTATTTAAAAAATTGTAATTTTCATTGGGCGGCGTGCTAACTTAATGTCTATGAAATTATTATAACAGCAACTGCTTTCGTATAATTTATAAAAAACAATTCAAGAAATGTCTTACAGTTGTTTACCAATGTGAAATTAATTAATTATTTATTATAACATTTAATGCCTCATCAATTTAAAGTCTAGTACATTTTAGAATTTTACAGAAAAATCTAACATAATATCTGCAAACTGTATCGCGAAGATAAATGATTATCTGCTAATCAACACGAAAGGTTTGTTATGTACCAATTAAATCATGAGATGGTCTCATTATTTTAATTGCGAGAAAGCTACACCTTTTTTGAAGCGAACAAATTCTGCCAGATAACTTTTACTAGATGTTACGATAGCGCAAGTAAGCTTGATGATCTGACTTGATGTTTCCACTGACAGATCCTGATTTCAAATACGTTGTTGATTGCAGCTCATTTATAAAATAAAGGTGATCATTTAACATAGAAATATAAAATAGTCTTTAACACTAATTTATTTTACGAAAATATCTCAAAAATATGTAGTTGTAAGATTATTTGTGTAAATAGAAAGTCGTGGCTCCAGGCAAATTGCCTCCGACAAAGCAACGCGTTCCCTGTAGCTTATTAAGTTAATATAAAATTAAAAGTAGATACATCAATAGCAAATTACGAACTAGGTTCCCACAAAATAAAACTTAAAATAAGAACAGAATAACATTCAGTTAAAATGTGCATTAAAATTGTTAAATTCAGATACAAAATGGGTTAATATAGTAACCACAGAAATATATAAACAGGCAAACGCAGAAACTCTCTGCACCATCTTCGTCTTCTTTACGTTGTGCTTTAGTTGCAAAAATGACTAATTAAAAAATTGATATTTTAATTTTTCGATTTGTCAAAAATATACGTGTAAAACTAATACGCACGAAATAGTTGTTTACGACACGAGTGCGGTGCCACCCCATATTTTAGGCCCGAGATCGATTTTAACAGAATGAGGCGCCAGTCGCAGCGAATTAAGAAAAATACCAAGTATGAAAGCAGAGCTTCAATACCGTCCATTCTAACACATCAAACCGAACGTATGCAATTTTTGTTAGTAAGCATTTATGTCATCGTTCTTAAGTTTCATGTTTGAAAGTTATACTCGGGCGTATTTAATTAATTATTAGTTAATTGATTACCTTCTTAAAAACTAATTCCATTGTAAAACTAGAATAGTTTTGTTTTATTATCTAAGAGATGGTTTTACAAACTAATATTGTTTTACATATGGTTAAATTTCCTTAAAATATATCGATAGCATCCCGTATAAAATTGAATTACTTGTCTATGATTAAACATTTCCAATTTATTTATAAATAACCCATTCTTGTTAATTATTCAACAACTACCAGACATATGATTCATTCAACACGTTGACTGAGTCGAATATAACTTTGATCGATTGTCAGCTTAAATATCGTTAATAGTAATAAATAATTTGTTATACCGGGTATTTTAAAATAATTCATAAACATATAAATTAAGTATATGTTATAATCCGGTACTCACAAGAATTAATCTTGTTTTTGTTTTTTATATCTTGTTGTTGTATTTATTAAGATTTTGGGTGCCAGCGATGGCTCCTTCGCATTTTGCCAAACATCGTTTTTTACAGATTCATACTGGTTGTTGCGTTTTAAATGGGATATTTTGACCATTGATCGACAGATGAAGAAAAGGAAAGTACTATGATACACAGTGTTGAAAGGCCTTTCAAATGGTGTGCTACTTGACCTATGTTGTCATTTCAAAATTTTAAATACATTGTTGAAGCCATCAATAATCAACATTAAAACTCACATCAATATGCATAAGAATTAAATAAAAATGTATATAAAATTCTTAGACATCGATAATGTGTTTTAACCAAACATAAATTTAATCTTAACCCTTTAGAATAGATTGTAAGATTACTATGCAGCGTCAGATTTGTTAAAAGCAAAAGATGGACAGGTAGTATAATTTGCGTGACCATCTCCATAGACAGTATAATTTAAAGAAGCGGGAAATTTAGCAAACTTGCCGCAAAGACATGTAAAGTAATAACAAGGTCTGAAACTTGCAAAAAGACACGTACATATAAATTTATAAACGGACTACGTGAGAATCGAGAAACGAGCTTTAGTTCAAAGATATTAGCTGAAATTCAAATAACCAACAACCCCATTGGACAATGAGAATTTCCGAAAATTATATAAACTCAAACTCAAATAAAAACCAGGTCTTTTCCTGATCTACCATAAATGATAAATAAACTAGTTCATCAGTAAAGTCCCAACAAATACATTTCAGTAAAATAATTACAATAGAACCACCACCACGAGTTGGGGAATTCGTTCAAGTACATAATTCAAAGAAGTTACACCGAGTGTTGTAAGAAATTCAGAGTGGACATCCGAATCACCTGACAAAATCAGCCAGAAGGCAACAAAAAGGTTAGTTGTCGAATACTTAACATTTGCCGCGAACGTGAACCGCGAGTTTAATCAGTAAACCAATTAAGTTTAAAGGACATTCATTTGAAATTTATTTAAAAATATTAACATAATTAAGTTTGCTTATAAAAAGGTCGTGAATATTTATTTTCATTTCGAAGCTTCAATAGATGCAGGCAGAACACCTTTATTTAAGCTACACATAAATAACTATGTTTATAGTAGAGTGTATTAACAAAATTAGTTCAATATTTATAAACTGTATTGAAAATGATCGCATCGATGATAACTTAATATTTAAACCAAATTTAACATTAATTTTATTTATTGCTTTTATTTTTCTTTGTTGTATAATTAACTTTCAAATTATTGTCCTATTTAAATAAATTCATTTTT
>JAHWXV010465870.1:0-13010 GCA_024586415.1 Phrixothrix hirtus | reverse complement strand
CAAATATACTCTTATTTAAATTAAAATATTAATTGTATTTATATAAAATCATTTATTATCAAACAACTAATGTACAGAAACATTTTAAGAATTTTTGACATGTCTTGTTAACTTCGTGGAAATTGTAAGTATTTTAATTATTGTTAAAATATAATTATATTAATTATCCTTTTTTTATATAAAGTCTTGACCTGATGATGTTGAATTTAATCTACGAAACCGGTCGTAATTAAAAAGAAACTTATTTGAGAAATTTGGACTTTTTCATTTATAACCTATATATATATAAAATTAAAATAAAATAAAAGTATATTTTACATAACAATTTCTAAATAAATAAATAAATTATTTATTTTACTTTAATTTTAATTTTATATAAACTCATGAACAAAATTAACTTACCACTTACTCTTTTTGTTTTTATGATTAGGGTTACTAATTTTTTAACTAATAGGAAAGGCCCTTCTTTGATAATCTAGACACATGCTGTCAAGAAATCGTTTGTTTTAAAATCATAATTGTCATAATTTTAAATTTTCTTAAAAGTTGAGCACATTGTTGTTACTAAAATTGTTGATTAACGAAAGATTTGATTTGCTAAAAGGTGTTGTCGTGTTAGTAGTGTTAGTTCTAAAAGTTTTATTGTTAAAGAATGTATCTTCGACGAAATTTATCGGTGGAGGACGCAGTATAGGCGTCAACTTTACCGGAATAAATATATTATATACATTATGTTGCTAATTTGGTAGGAAGAAACCATTCCACTATAAATTGCATGGTTTAACACTTCAATCAGATAGAATCTTAAAATTGCTGAGCAGGACAGGGGCGGAAATGGTCTACAAATGCAGGAGGTGAGCGCTTTCTCAGGCATTCCACTCTTAGAAACAGGGCAGTCACAGGTATAATGTTACTAAATGAGTTGGCAGTTGCTCGCAAGTCCTGTGAGAATACGTTTAAATGAAGCTTGATTGAGTAGTAGAAGATAGGCGAAAACACCTTTGCTGACCAGGATATACAGAGTTGCAGGACTACGTTTCGCTAGAAATCATCAAAACTGGACAGTTGATAATTGGAAGAGAGTTTTGTTCTCAGATAAGACTAGGGTCAACTTAAAATCTTCGGATGGACGTAAGAATGTCTGGTGAAGGCCATGAGAGACTTTCGAGCTGTAATATTGCTCCAAAAATTCTATTTGGTGGAGGTGCTGTAACGTTTTGGGTAGAAATCTGTTTTAACTGGAGTACAGAGTTGGTTCCTATCCATGTGAGATCCATAAATGCGAATTATTATCTCGAAAATGTCATAGTTGCCATTTGTTCTCTTCGTGGGCCTAATTTTGTATTCATCTAAGATAATACTCGTCCCCACGTGGCTAGGCAAATGATTGACCACTTAAATGCAGTTGATCTTCAGTTAATGGCATGGGCGGCTAGCAGTCCCGATTTAAATCCCATAGGGCATCAATGGGACGCAATTAAAAAAACAGTTCGCAGTCATAGGCTCCCATTCCTTAACCATAATCAACTGGTAGATGCAGTAATATCAGAATAGGAGAATGTCCTTCAAGATATTATTGAAAATCTGATCTCCAGTATTCCAAATCAAATAAATGCAGTAATAAGAAGTAGAAGAGGCCATACACGGAAGTAGGATCAGTTGAAACACGTTAATTTATTTGCTTACGGTTTTTGTGTGTAGTTCATGTTTTGCGAATTTTTAGCATTATTAATTATGCAATAAAAAATGGCCTTTTCTTGCCGATTTCTGTTAGAAAAAAAACACTTCTTGACAGCATGTCTGGATTATCAATGAAGATCCTTCCCTATTAGTTAAAAAATTAGTAACTTAATCATGATCGTTATCTTAAAACTCAAACAAAAAGATTAAGTGGTGCGTTAATTTTGTCTATGAGTTTATATTATTTCTATATTATAATGAACCAATCAACACTCTGCTACTATAACCATTGAACCTTTAAAATGATTAATAGCATTGATAATGTTCTTATTGTTTCGACCATTTTATAAACGAAAATGTTAGTATTGAATATTATTTAATAAAAGTTTAATTATCAATATTAAAACGGTTATTTATTTCCACATATAACAACTGACTTTTGGGGAAGACTACACAACACGAATAATTAAATCGGACCCCAAATTTCACAATGGGTCTTTATTGCAAACTTTTATCTTATAACCCATCAACTCTCAATATAAATTGTAGTTAATTGAAATTTTCCCTTGACTCTAATCTTGAATTTGGCCCATTAGAGAAATCGCTTTCCTTTTGAAGATATATAATCGGACATCTTAAGCCTCATGGAGTCATACTACTTCGTACCATGCAATATTACACTAAAAGGCATGGTATATCTATTTTAACTTCCTAAATCTAAAGTAAGTGAACTAAAAATTGTAAAACGCATATACTACTTGTTCACAATAACTAATTATCAATATAGGGTTGCGCAGCGAAATAGGAAAATTTGAGTTAATGTACAAAACATGAATAAATAAGCAGAGTTAAACAAATATTTATTGAAGGAAGGGCATGTACAGATTATGGCATAAACTATTGCATTATAAAATTGTCAGTTCTTACTTCACTTCTTGAAGATGATATCAGAAAGGTGTGGTGGTCACCTCGGTGTACACATTCTAATAGCCTGTTGTGCAAGCTCTGGAATGCTCGGTGTATCATGTCTTAAAAATTGTAAATGATTTCGTTTTCTATCCTTTGTTTAGTTCAGCGATTGGTGCAGGTCGTGTACAGTACACCTTGATTTTAAGATGTCCCCACAGGAAGAAATCGCAAACATTGAAATCAAGGAATTTCGAGAGCCATAGAATATCATCGTTACGTGAAATAACACGCTTTCCAAACAAATTGCGAATGACTTCCATGTGGAATAATGTTTGAAGCAAAAAGCACACCAAACCAATGTTACTGGCGTTGTAGTGTATTCCTTATGGTCAAAAATGTTAGGACCGATGGCAAGATATGATACAGCACACTAACTATATTGTAATATACGAGTTACAATGGATGCTGGTGACGGTCACATGTATTTTCTGTGCTCAATGACGAAAATTAGGTTTCTTAACGGACCAAGTAAGATGGGAATGGGTTTAGTGTAACACATACATTATTAAGGAAACTAGCGCCCTGCTAACCTTCGCCTAGACCTATTTACTAAAATATGGGGTCTCAAGGACTTCATTGCTGCATAATCTGTAACTTATAAGTATGGAACTTTAATTTGTGCAGTATTCATTGTACGCTTCTTCTATCAACCTGTAGCGATGATGCATGTTGTCGAACGAAACGGCGAGGGATCCATTGGACGGCATGTTGGATACGCAGTGTTCGAATGGTATTTGGCGACTTATTTTTCAAAGTCGAACCCGTTTCTTCGAAATTACGTAGTTATGTTGTAAACGCATACACGCTGATGGAATATAGTGATGATTTCCTAGCTGGTAATGTTGCCAAAATACCCTTTGCACAGCAGTTACACCATCACCGTTCTTGTAAAGCTTTCTGACAGCGATAACACGTTCCTCACCACTCCAATTCTCCATGATTACTAAATGTTGAAACCTTTTCAGACGTGTCACATTAATTCTGAATAACTTCCGGCGCTATAGTTTACAAACCCTAATTCAAACTTTTTCGTTTCCCTGGGGCATTTTGTATAAAACTTGAATTAAACTTGACATTCCTGACATGTAGTTTCTAATATCTAAATAGATGTGTTAAACTACGACGTCTATACTAGGATGTATGAGAAATCTAATGTGAAAATTCTTACAGTTAATAAAATTACAAAGTTAGAAACGAAAGTGCGGATGCGAAGATCTACATCCGTGAATACTTTTCTAAAATGATTGATTTTATTAATAGTGGTCATCTGGGTAACGCAACAATATTCTAGCTTCGTCTTCATATAGAATTACTAGTGCGGTTAACACGCGTACTTTCGTCCTTTGCCAAAAATAGGAAAATATCAAAACTGGCGAAAAGTAAACATTACATTTGCCAAGAAACTCAAAAAGGTGCAGTCGTAGGTTAGCGGTACAATCTTCAAGGGAAAAGTTTAGAGCAGAAATAAATAACACAGAGCAGAATAGGTAATGGGCACTACGTCATCTTAATATAAATCCTATCAGAATAGGCTTGCCTCTTGTGACTTTACCAGAATCCCCTATATGAAAGTGACGCAATCATACACGTATAGATAACATTATATTAATTTTAAATACGTTACCTTATTACAGATAAAATAGTAAATTGTAGCACTGGATCTAGACTTTATGAGCGCACCCTATAATATGAAAAATCTTAATACTACTGAATACTTAAATTAATTGCAATAAAAACCACGTATCCATAGTCAAATTAAACAGTAATGTATTAGAATAAAATACATAGGAAGTTTAACTGTTATTATCTAAAACTTTAATATTTATCTCTACTTTTTTGCATTGATACATGAATGAGTAAATAAATAATAGGTTGCTTTCAAACATACAACTTGCAAGAACGCGTAATTATGGTAAGCATGCGTGGTAAAGCATTTAACAAATAATATTTACTATGCTAAATATATAAAATTTAATTTAAATAAAGAGAATATCAGAATTCAAACAAAACTTTGCGTACTCGATCTTACATATCTACCTAATTGAAATAACAATATGACTTAAGGTCGCATCAATGATTGAACAATACACTATTAATCGGATTCGATTGTACTACAATAAAATGTTTTATAATAAGAATTCTCACTTATAAAAGCTTCAGTCTGTTCATATTCGCTATTTTCCAAATAAATCAGTAAAATAATAATCGAATTTCAGATTTAATAGTTTATTAATTGTACACGACTATTCGTTTCCAAATAAGTTTAGGTAGAAATGTCATTAATTAAAATCTGAATAGTAAATGTAAATTTCAAGTAAAGGTTTAGTAATTAGGAGAGATAAAAAATACCTTACACATGAAATTTTGAATTTTGATAGGAACTACATAAAAATGAAAATGAAACAACTTTGGAAAATTAGTTTCCTCTTAAAGCCAAACCAAGGCATATATTTATATAAAACTCAGTTATTGTTCAAATTATACGTTTTGGTAAATGCAGTATGGAGAAAGGTCAAACATTTAATTGTACGGTGATTATGGAATTTTCTTGGTCAAATTTACAATAAAATTGAAATAAGTGGGAACAAGACAATTATTACGTACCAGGTACGTCAATAGTAAATAAACAAACATTTAATTATCGCCCTATAAGTACAGAATTGTAAGTTTATATAAACAATTAGCTGACGAACTAATGTGTCAAACTATGGTATCTTGCATGGTACAGTAGTCGGCGGACTTTTTGTAGGTGTTCAGTAAGGACGAAATCCTTAGAGGGAAAATCTAGCACCACCGGCCTCCACTACGTTTACATAAGTACTCCCGGTCTAAGACGTACGTCAGGAGTACACCATCTATTCTCCCACTGGCGTAACAGCAAGCAAAACTGCAAGAAGAAATCCTACGGGGATCGGATACCTGAGACTGCAAAACAATAGTATAACCTACCCAAAACATTAGTAACTGATGCTAGACGTGATTAACGTTGATGAAAACAACTCAAATTAAACTCTTAGTACGTAGCCAACTGAGTCGGAATACCTGTATTCTACAACAGAATACTTACTTGAATACCCTCCTTGACCATCCAACGCCAATTTCCCTTAAAGCTGGTTTAAAGGTGACGATAAAATCATTTTTCATATGATTTACTAGTTGTCATAAATTAAAAATTATGTTTGAAAAGAAAACTTAACAATATCTACTAATTTGATAACTCCCTTAATGAAATTTAGCGAGAGCGAAAATATGCTTAAGAACTTAGATCCCTATTGATCTCCAAAAATAATAAGTTGACGGAGCTCAAATTATAGAGAAGTAACGACAACCGACGTATCAATAATGTGTATTAAATCTAGCGAAACCCTAGAGATAAATTTTGATATTAGAAATAGGTACAATTGTGCACAAATATCAGAATGACTGTGACACTGTATATAAAGAATTAAAATTATAGACAATTTTACTTAAATGACAAAGTTAGTTTTAAATTTCAAACCTGTATTATGAATTTTAATTATTTTTAGAATAGCTAAAATGTTTTTTTGCACTACCGCGGCTAAAATGCCACATTTACTCATTTGTTTCCATGACTAAAGCGGCAGTTTTAATCTCAATGGATACAAATTTTACTTTAGTACTAAGGGAATTAAAGTACTTTAAATCCGGGTAAGCAAGGTAAATTCGCTGCAGCAACAAACATTAACCAATTAAAATTACATATTGTTGAAAACGTTTCGTAAATTGTTTAAATATAAAATTCGTTTTGTAAAGCAATTTCATTTAAAACAATGCGTTAATTACGTATCAGTAACATAGGATAAACCAAATTAAACTGTCTCCGAAAAACCTGGAAAACGCCTTGTTCTGCTATTGTTAGCATGAAGCTATACAAGGGCTTGAAATTACATGCAATTCACAATAAGGCATGAGGTGATCAATGTCTGTTGAAATAAATAATTAATGCGAAATACAGAATTTCGTAGTCATCGATTGTCCAAACCTATTAATAATTAATTTAGTTAACGCAAAGTATATTATTGTAACGATGCATTGTCTCATAGAACTTATAATTATCGTAAAAGGCGTTCAATAGACCGAGTACGAACTAAAAGGGATGCCGCATAACAGTGCATACAAACCAAACCAGCTATTAAATAATTTAGTCGCAAATTAAACCAAGTAAACTTAGATAACTTCTTGTATTTTAAATATCCAAACGAACAAGGAATATTATAATTTTCATTACAATTAATCAGCGCAGATAAACATCCGACATCTTCTTGTAAAAACGAAGAATATTTAGACGAACTTCATAAGTAATACATGCAAAAAATAATTGTTATGAACCGAACGTAAATAAAAGTTTGCATGCACATCCATGCTATAATTTGGGATCCATAACGGATAGGCCTAAACAGTCAATTTTGAAT
This sequence comes from Phrixothrix hirtus, assembly GCA_024586415.1. Classification (NCBI taxonomy): domain Eukaryota; kingdom Metazoa; phylum Arthropoda; class Insecta; order Coleoptera; family Phengodidae; genus Phrixothrix; species Phrixothrix hirtus. The sequence goes on along the minus strand of JAHWXV010465870.1, from coordinate 5,928 downwards.
AAATGTACTGAACTTAACATATTCTAAATTGGATAGAATTTTCACATAAAGTAAAATAGGAATTAGGTTTTCGTTTATTGTTTTAAATTAAGATAAATAAAATCTCAAACTGCAAAACAAATGATTGAAGTTAATACAGAATTCCTATTAACTTAAATCTACGAAATTGATAGAAATTTAATATTTCTCGAAGAAAACGAAAAATATCGCTTGCTATTATTTCGTAGGAATTCTGTCCACACTTCGAATTGAGTTAGTTGAAGGCAATTTAGAGTTGATTAGGCTAAACTTAAATATTAATAATTAAAAAATAAATGGTTTATTTCTTTCCTGCAATTTAGCAACTGACTTATACAAAGTTGTCTAAAATAATGAACTCCTATCAGTGTTCAAAAATCATTTTCTTATTAATTTATTAGTAAGTGGTATTCACTCACGCATTACTCGCCTTTATATACGACTGATGACCGAGCAGAGCTAATTTTATATTGAGGAGTTTAATTTGTAACCTCAGAACTGTGTCAGATATCGAGATTAAACAAAAACTAGCTAAGCATCAGTAACACAATATATAAGCTGTGCAATTTTCTTTAATATTGATGCGGTACTTCTTGAGTTTGAACGAAATAAACATACACTTGGATAGACTATAATGTTTAAATGTGGAAATAGCTTATTTATGCGTAGATATAATCATGTTTAAATCTAAAGGGTTTTATTACATACCATAAATGTGTAGTAATTTAATGAAAATTGCATTTTGTTTTATTCGAAATTGGTTAATAGAGTAATTGATATTTAAATTTTTTAAAAGTCAAGCTGTTTAATTTACTTTACAACATAAATCGGAAAAAGTTACCGTAATTTAGAATTTTCTAATCTAGTGGCATTTAAATTATAATATATTTAAGGTCTGTTAACTTAATGTATGCAGACAATTAAATAAAGCAGGCCAAACAAATTCAATCCATGTAGAATATTTTACTGCAGAATAAAACATGAGTCTGTCATAGTTTTACTATACTTGCGTGATATCTCAGACGCAAACTAAAGTACCTATTCATAAATGTAAATCAGGCAATAATCAGATGCTATAACTTACTAAAGAACAAAATTTCAAACTCAACCGGTATCTGATCGAACAGGCATGCAATGTAATTATAGCTAATAACTTGTTTCAGGTTTGTTTTACATTACATTGCTTGTGGGTGGTTTGAAAACATAGATTGAAATGACCCGCAAAGTAATATTTTAATTTCGTTGGGTGTACGTGTACTTTTAAAAGGAAGGGAAAAGAAAAGGGTGTTAACAATCCTTTAAACTGGAAATAAAACAGTGTGTTTAATATTTTAGAAGACAGCTGTGGAAAATGTGCAGCTATTTAAACAAATCCATTTTCTTAAAGTCGTTATTTAAGAAGAGTGCCGTATTAATTAAACCGAATCTAAAATGTAAATACTTCTAAACAGCTGAAGCGTGACCGAAATGCAAAACTCAGACTTTTAATTCCTTTCCATATAAATTTAATTCGCATGGCTATATCCTTTTAAGAATGTATTTCACTAAACATATTTCAAACTTTTTTCTTTATAAACCATCAACTTAAAATTGAAAAATTCAAATATGCTTTGGAGTAAACATCAATGTTATGCCACTTGCGCTTATACTTGCATATGAACTACGACGACATGATATGCGCTGATGCAATTTTCTCCATTTATGAACATAGTATGATATATTACTATTTTGTACCGTTGGTATGTCTACTTGCAATTTTATTCTATTTTTACTTCTCATAAATTATCAAACTGTACATACATTAATAAATTGTAGTCACATCTTGAAGGTATTTCTCGAAATTTTAGTTTACATAAAATGTCACAAAAGTATTCGACTTAACAAAGCAGATGGGAATCAATCCGTCTACTGCGTGCTCTATTAAATTAAGCCATCTCATCTCTATTATCACGTATCTTATCGCTATGCTAATCTGATGCTATCGACGCCGAAAGGACGCCAAGTCAAGCTGCTGCAGAGAGATTAGCAATGAGTTAATCACGTTAGTACGGCCAATGCGCACTCATAATGGCCAGCAGATGGCAGATGCGGTTGCCTATAATTGAATCAACTTTATCTGTGAGTATAATAGCTGAGGGTCGTCGCGGGTGGTTGCTCCCCGAACTTCACTAACGGACTACATCCGACTGTCAGTAGAATTCCCGTTTTTGGATTTATTTCTCCCTTTACCCAAATAGCATTTCTGAGGCACAACGGGTCAATAATCTTGTTTTAGTCGAACCGCATTGTTGGTTATATAACAAAATAAGTTAAACGTTCCCTTGAGCAATTATATTGATTAGGAAGATACCCCATAAATCAACAAGTACCTATTTCACATATATATTTGAACCCTGGTAGCAATCGTAGAACTTCATTTTATTTATTATACTATAATCTCAACATTCTAACATTAACAAATCTACAATTTAAAATTTACCTACGCCTTTAACTACAATTGCACTTTATTTAATTAAGTTAAATGTCTGGAATGGGATCTTAAAAATCCTAGTCAAATGCTAATCATAATTATTTAAACTTTAGTTCAGAGTTTGCAAAAAGTAATTGATACAAAAGAAAGCGAATACATGAACGCCCTTAAGAAAATACAAACTAATCGAAAGAAACGTTAAAAACAAATTCTTTATATTACAATAACATAAAATATTACCCTTTAGGAACATACACTCTAACCTATAACTACCCCAGTAGTCCAATCAAATTGTGCCCAAAAATAGCAAACAGCAGGAACTTATGGGGGCGTTTTGAAATTTAGCCCTTATATTTGTTGGATTGTTAAATATGAATTTCAATTTTTCCACCTCGAATTTTTTTCGAAATTCAAGTTATAAGCAGAAAACATGAAAAATTTGTGCATTTTTTCAGTTATCGCGGTTTTACTTTTAAACCGTGCATTTATTGAAAAATACGACCCTATACCAAAATGAAGCAGATAAAATTTCTTACAATTTATGTGGGTAAAACTTTTTTGTCAGACAAATGGGTAGGTCACTAGCGCTCTGATTAGAAATTGCAACTTTAATTTTAAGAATTTATTATTTTCTATAACTGAAAGGTCAGCAACTTGTTGAATTACAATTACGGCACTGAGGTTTCCTGTACGTGACTAACCCTAACAATCCATACCTTATGAACGTATTTTTAAACTGATTGCGAACTACCTAATAATAATTTATGTTAGTGTTATTCAATTTTACAGAATTCGCTTTGGTATTTGTTTTGCACTCAGTCTGTATTTATTTATAGTATAGGAATCTATAAATACTGAATGAATACATGAATTGCTGATTCATTATAAAGCTTGGTGACAGCACAAAATATTGTTCTTGTAAGTGTAAGTATTAAAACTTATATAATTGGGCAATTTGATCTACTTCACGCTAGCATTATGGCGATAGATTATCTTAAAATACCAGCAACTAACGAAGGTCTCAGTTTCATTTTACTACAACTATTCCATTGCATGTTAGTGTTAGTGTCAGTATAACTTAGTTACTCGTACTTACTTCGGCGTGCACCAAATCAAACTGTTTTGTTTGTGAGAAAGCGTTAAAGAACCGGAGTGTATTGTCAGAAGTGAAAGCAAAATTTTGGCGTAATTTCTAGAAGCTTGTACTAAACGCAGAGATGAAAAATTTAATACGTTAAGCGAAAAAACGTCAATGAAGTTTATTATAAGTGTTGAGAACGATATGTCAATGAAGCGCTAATGAAAGCATACGTGAAAAGGAGTCTAATTTCTATTGTTCCAACACAGCAAACCTTATGATCCTCTGTGTAGCCATTCGCGTTAGAACGCATTGTTTTTGTGTGGATTGGAAATAACAACTGAATTCAGCGAAGGATAGCAAAAGTGTTGTGTACACCGTTGCGTGGGGACCTAAAGTAAAGGAGATGAGCGGGGATCCAATATGTACAAGATCTCATCGCTGTTGATAGGAAGTACCACAATAACTGCAAGAAAAAATTGTACCATCGTCCCTGTATTGCTGGGGAGAAAATCAAGAAAACTAAATCTTTTACCGGTTAAATTGAATATACCACGGAAAGTGGTAGAAGAAAGAAATGACAAAGACTGCCAATTTTCTATGAATGAGCCGAAAGAGAACATTACTAGAGGAGGAGGTCACATTGAAGACATGAAGACGATGATAGCTCATCTGCAAGATAAGCATGGAGAAAACAGTGATTTCAATAAGTAAAACAAAAGCTACCGTCGTGTGCTTGAAGAATACGGGATATAATATTCTCACTGACTCCTGGTATCAGCAGAAATATTTATCTGAAAAAAAGGATAGGGGTATTGTTGAAACTGCAGTAGCAATAATAACTGCATATATTCGTTTAACTGTTTAGGATACTTCACAATACCGTAAAGCTGATAAGTTTGGAGGAAACTGAGTTACTTACACCCGATACTCTTTGTTTTTTTACAAACGTGGAGACCTAAGAAAATGGAGAACTAAAGATAATGTTGCTTCACATACTTTGATCAGTGCTGCGGAGACCGTCATTTCTATCGCCGCTGGATGTAGTATTAGTTCTCGAAAGTTGATTGATTTCTTGCCATCTATGATCGCTTACGCAACGTACAATGAAGTAGCATGTTTTGAAATTTTGGTAATAATGATGCCATTCTTGCAGATCAACACAAAAGGTTTTTCTCAATTCGTTTATGATAAAACAGATTGGATACAATAATTTCCATGTCCTAGAAACTCAATTGATCCTAATCAAGTTATTCTCCGAGTGGGAAAACACCACCAACTAATGTAATCGGAAAGTATGACACTCTTTGAAATCATCCACCATCAAGAATCTCAAAGACAGGGACTTAAGTTCAACAATATCCGTTTCGGTATTTGATCCATTGTGGTTATATGGAAAATATGGGGACTTGCCTATGCCAGGATGAAGTGCGTTAATGGGGCGGGTTACCAAACACCTTCCTATTCAACAAACGTTTGTTGCGTTCTTGCCTAGTGATTTTGATACAATATACCTACACTGCTCTTTATAGTGCTTGTAGCCTCCTTTACTTGTTTACCAAGTTTTTCTAATTATTTTTATAAACGTTACACTATAGAACCTATGCCTTTTTTTTAAGAACATCAGTTGGAAGACAATTTATAGCCCAGGATAAGCAGATTCAGGTTTTAATTTCATAGTAATCATATAAGTTTGAGCGCCTGGTAGTAAAAAAGAATTACAAGATGTTATGAATTAGAAGCAGAATAATTGCTAGGAAACTAGTGTTGCCCTTGCGCACAAAAACAATAAATAATAAATCCACTTTAACAAATAATAGAATAATAGTGAATTTAAAAGCACGTCCAGTGGTCAATGTTTCTCAACCCAAAAAATTTAATATACGAGGCATGTTTTTTAAGTAAGTACCGTTTTGAAATTCCTTCGCTGCAGCGCTGAGGACGGTGTCGTGCGCATGCACACTGTAGACCTACATCTGTTGGCAAGCGACAGCCACCATTACGGCAACATTCGAGCGTGTTTACATTCATTTGTACATATTTGAAATGCCTCTGCTCATTGAAAATCCCGCCGACTGTGAAATATGCTCTGTAATTCGTTTTCTCAGTGCTAAAGGTGTGAAATCAGTTGAAATTCACTGTAACATTTGTGATGTGTATTGACAAAACATAATGAGTGATGGAATGGTACGCAAATGGGTAAGAGCTTTTAAAGATGGCCGAAAGAATGTTCATGACGAGGAACGAAGTGGGCGACCAACGGTGATTAGCGACCTCGTACTGCAGAAAGTCAATGAAAAAGTGAAAATGAACCGATGCTTCACGATTTCTTCATTATCAGAAGAGTTCCCTCAAGTTTCAC
>JAHWXV010465866.1:0-13497 GCA_024586415.1 Phrixothrix hirtus | reverse complement strand
AGGCATTAGCGTCTCAAGATTTGTTTTGTAGAAATTTTCATAAATCGCGCTATTTGTAAAATTTAATAATATTTAAAAGTTTGCAACGGCGTGAACAGCATTCCTTTAAATCATTAAGTTTGCTTGTACTATGATACTATTGCTTATTAATTACAATTATATATGCATTAATTATTATAAACTTATTTGATAAATATCTGAATTTGACATGTATATAATCTACATTAATTTATATAAGTTATTTTTCGCTGCATACAAATTATGTAAAATTTTATCAAATCTATTTTCACAAAAATTCCACAGGTGATTGCAAAATTAATAATATGAAGATATTTATCAAAAAAATTTAACTCCATGTTAAAGCCGCTTTGTAAATGTTAAAAATCATATCTATTAACACGTTCACTGCTCAAGACGCATATGGTGCGCTCACACGCTATGGCGTGAGCACACCATCGTATGCGTTTTGAGCAGTGAACGTGTCAAGTAAAAACCTTGTTTTTATTTTACAGAAATTATAAACTTGCACAATTAACACATCTCTATAAATTTTAAGGCAGAAAATAAAATGTTTTATTTTAAATGGTAATTAGCGTGTATTTATAATAAACAACTAGGGACAATCATTAATGGAACTTTGAAATCGTATGTGTTATACCTAAATTGTTTGTTTGGTTTTAGTCACTGGTTAAACTTGTAAAGTTCACCAGCCATTTCTTATTCTACACAGTAAGCCAAGTTAAAAAGCAGCAGCGGGCTGAAAACTTTAATTGCAAATATTTCTAAAACTACAATGGTTTATCAGCGTTTTTTGTTGTGCATACCAAGATGTATCTGCTTTAAAGTTATTCTATTTATATCCTGGACACTATATATTGATTATGACATTACTGCTGATTTCTGATATTTACAGTTATCTCTTTCTATGTTTTGCTCTTTCATGTGAACTAATTCATTTTTATTATAAATTGTGCAAATCAGTAGTTAAAAGCAGCTCCAGAGTTAAATTATTATTCCTGAAAATAAAACAGGGTGTTCCAAACTGTGCAAACTATGGGTACTTATGATCTGTAAAACAAAATTGCTTGTAAATTTTTTTTTCAAAAATGATTTTTAAATTTTGAAAATTTAAATGATATAATTTGCTCCAAGTATATCATGTATACTAAATAAAAGGAACTATGAATTGAACGATACTCAAAACATACTACTGTAACTTAATATGCTTATAAAAACATGCAATATTTGTTTTGGACATGCTGTAGTAATGTGACATATAAAAGTTCTTTGGCCTTGCACTTTATTTGAAATAACAAAACAATTTTTAAATCAGATGTTTCACTTTAATATTTAATTTTTGAACATATTGATTTTCATTGCTTGTTACTAACTTTATCAAATTAAAAGCACAAGATTGTAAATTGTTTTATCTTAGATGTCAGACATGAAATTAATACAATTGTTTGTTTTAAAATTTGTAACGTGGTTCAATGGGAATATTTGAAAACAAAATAAGCGATTCTTTTTACACAAACCTATAGCACTATTATTCCCTAAAAATTACTATTATAAATAAAATGAACAACTGAAAAATACATTGTTTATTTAATTATTTTGTTTTGCAAAAATTATTTTTTGCTTACCTGTTTGATTTGTGTACTGGGAGATCAAAAAGTATTGTTTTAAAGCATGTCAGGTAAAGTAACATAAAATCCTTTTAACTTTATCTTCTGGAATAAATACATATTTTTAGAAACACATATGTTTCATACTTCAAAACATACCAAATATCAAGGAGAACGATATTACTACCTGGCATGGCATACATGCCAGAGTTGGATTTATTACTATAATTGTTAATATTTCAAAATCTACACATATTTGAAAAAATTTTATAAGCAAATTTTGTTCTACAAGTTCAAAGGACCCACAGTTTTTATCATGTTACTTATTTTTGGGACACCCTGTATAAATGTGCATTATTTTAAAAAATTAATTTCAATGATTTGTAAAGATTATTGAAATCTTAAATAACAAGAAATGTTTCCAAAGTTCTGGGAATTGTGTCTTAAATTTTTTATTTAATTAATTTTCATCTATTGCATTGTAATTTTTCAATATAATTTTCGCTTAATTGTATTCATTTGTTTCAGACCAAAATTAGTTGTTTTATACCATCTACAAACAACTTTTCAGGAAACTCCTTTAATCGTTAGTTTATAACTTGTTTTAGGTTATTTAAATTCTGAAATCACACGTCACCCAGAAGTTTTTTCTATTCTCGAAAGAGATTATAATTCTTAGGTTAATAAGCATTATGTAGTTTTGCATAATCCTGTTGCAATAATGGTCACTTATGCAGCATTTCATCTCAGTTTTTGTTTAACACTTATCAAAATAGACCAGTTTTAACACCTTATTTTGTAGAAAAATAATGGCTCCAAGAATTTTACGTCATTCCTAATTGCAAAATTAACACTTAAAAAATATTTATGTATTTGCCAAGTGCAATCATACTGGCTGGCATTAAATAAAATAAAAGTTTCTCAGAACTGACCAGTATCAGAAAGCATTGTCATTAGTCTTGCATTATTCAGTTGAATCAATTCCCAGAACTTTAGAAATGTCCTCATATTTATGTTCTTAAATTAACATCAATTTACGTTTATTATAAATTACAAGTATAATGTTCGATTACACCGTAATAACTTACATTTAAATATATTTTAAAATATATTGTTTCCATGAGAATTGAACGATACTTACAAGGAAGGTATCATAATGTCCCCCTCCACATTGATGACAATTAAAATCTAAGCGACTGTATTTTTTTATATTAGTGCTAATTCGGTTTTATAGTGAAAAAGTTACCCCTAAATTTGGGCTCGCATTAGAACACATTGACTGTTTCACATATTAAATGTAGTCTTATTTGAATGGAACAAATGCTAAAACGTTTACCTTCGTACAAAACAAAAGTGTGGCTTTTCTTTGGTTGTGCATATCTTTGTGGGTAAAAGTCACTCTTTTTAGAGTTCTGCCGTTCTAAAAAAGTACAGGTTTCTTAGATTTTAATTGTCTACAACACATCCTAATTTAATCAAAATTGAAGGGGAGCACTTGGGATACATCCCTTGTTGATTTATGTATCCTTTAAGTAGAAAAGGTGCAAGTGTTCCTAAGAAATTAATTACTTTCTCTTACCTATATGAAATATAGTGTAGAGAAAATTGTTTTCTGTCAAAATTTTCCATGTCCAGTTTTTATAAGTTTTCAGGTCTCTCGAGTCTGTAAACATGTTTTTAGAAATTGGTTTGTGTTTGTGCATGTGTGTAGTATGTCTGTGATCAATATATCTCGAAAGCCAAAGGTCATAGAAAAGTGAAAGTTTATATTTAAGTTTATTACCTCCCTGACATGTTTTTGTAAGAATTTTATTAAAATCAAATGACCAGAGGTTCCATTTGATACTTGCGATTTTCTTGAAAACGGTTCCGCGATTTTTTAAACTTTTCACGTTTCTTGCACCTATTATATTCTTTTCCACAAGCTAATCAGTTTCTGTGAGAAAATTCATTGAAGCATGTAATCGAGGTAAATCTCCTGAATTAAGCAACGTCCAGTTAATTGGATAGGCGACAGTTGCCATTACCATTCACAAAATAAATATAAATTAATATTTGAATGATTTGTGTGCATTATTTTATATCTAATAACTTTTCATTTAAATCTATAAATTATTCTTGCTCTAAATTAACTTGAAATTTAATTATAAATTCTTAGTACACATATAGGAAATTATAAATGGATGAATTATTTATGCTTTTAAATTAATTTTAGAGTTTAGAGCATAGTTGAAGTAGAACGTAACTAACGTTAATAACTTTAAATTAAATTTAAAATGGGTAAGAGAAGGTCATGTGTTGTTTCACACCAGATTCTTTTTTAATTAATGTTGATAATTTAAAGGAGAGATTCATGTGTTGTTTCACACGTGATATATAGTGAAACATTTAAAAAGAACTCACAGGAACTTCAATTTTTTGGTCATTTTATGCAAAGTTCCTATTAAAAGTTAACTTTTTTGGTCACACATCAACTTATATACCTAGGTGCATACATAATGCATGTTTTTGATAATACAAAAAATTTAATTGATTTGATTTTAACTGTTCATGTTTAAATAATACTTAATAAATAAGCAGTTTTAAAATAGATATTGCAGGAAAGACTCTCGAATTGTTTATTATTATGTCTGTTTTACATTTTCAAAAATTTGGATATTATATGTTTCGTTTTAACACTTTCACTGCTACATTTTAAAGATAATACTTTGCCAGGAGCTGAGAAGTTTTTTTCTAAAATAATTCTGCTTTTGCATTACTAGTGGGATTGATGACAATTTTAAGGGTTTTTATAAAGTATTTTCTTTTTTCAGCATGCGACTCGAATCTGAGGTTGTCAGCTCCTGCTTATAAATTCCTTTGCTTTATGCTGATGCTTGGTCGAGTCATCCAGGTTTTACTGTTATTAAAGGATAATAAAATACAAAGTGAAATGATTACCCTTAGCAAACTACTAACATGTTTCCTGTATTTTGCACTCTTATAGCCTTACAAACATAAAGTATTTATAATTTTGGCTAAACCAAATAACAACTCTAATAAAAAATTTTAAATTCAGTAACACTATTGTATATCAAATATCATTCTCAACTCAAAACACCAAAAAATGAAGATAGTGTCTAAATATTTATGTATATATCACAGTGTAGTGGCACAAAAAGGACTTGAATGTAATTGGCTGTGATCCGAGCCATGTGCACTTAGCTGTCAAACGCGGCATCGCAGATCCGAGTCGGCCGCAGTGAAAGTGTTAACTAATAATAATTATATAAAATTGTAGTTTTTGTTTAGTCTTTTTTTTTTGTAATAATTACATAAAAAACTGCTCAGTGCAAAACATTTTTGTTCAAAACAATTATGCTTATAATCTTGTATATAAGATTTTCAATTAAAATACATAATAATGAATCGGAACTGAATAAATATTTCATATAAACTGTTTGTCTTAGACATATTTCGCTATATCTAATAAAAAAAGTCCTAAAAAAATAAATTAATTTCTTGTTGGATAATAATCTAGACACCCTGTATAATAAATTATTGTTGGAATTTTTTTGTAGTAAAAAACTTTATTAACATTTTATTTGGTTTGTTACCATCTGTATTATTGTTTATTTATTTATTTCTTTCATAAAATTTTTTTATTCAAAATTAAATTAAACAACATTTAATAAGTTGTCATATTAATTTACGAAGGAACTATGATAAAAATTAGTCTATAAATTTTTTACTTTCCCAATTTATCAAAATCATAGCATAAAAATATACATATACATATAAAGTCGAACCCATTTAAAACAAGCTCAATTAAAATAAAATCTTATTTTTAGTATATATTACTGCGTTATATTTGCGGTTTACATGGACATGTATGCTGGAAACTACAAGTAAAAATTTAAACACTTAGCATTTCTAATATAGATTATAAAGAGAATAATATTTATAAATAAATGTCATAGTTTTATGAGAAGTTTTCATAGTAGATTTATGCTTCCTGCATGTTTTTTAGTTTATTGAACATATATACAATCAATACATAACCGCAATTCTCAAAAATGAAAACATTTAGAATTTATATTTACATTAATGCTATATTCAAACCTTTTCATATCATTATTAAAAACTAGTGAAGCTAAAAGTAGATGGTTCGTTGGCTTTATTGAACACAAGGTTGCTTTGAAATGGTTGCAGAAATTTAAGCACTTATTTTTTACATCTCATACATTCACAAAAAAATAATAAAAAAATTAAACACTTTTAATTTGGGCAGAATCAAATTTAGAAAATTCTTACAAAATTTTTTCAGGACTTCTGCTATGCAATATTCAATTTGTAAAGAAATCACATACGTTTATTCCAGTCTTACTCGTGTTGCAGATCATTGCATAGTGTATCGATAAAAAATTTTATTCTAGTTAAAATTAGATTTGGCTATGTACAGGGGCTTCCATTTTCGATGTAATTGCAGGGTACCTTGAAAATGGGAAGAGATAGAAAAAAGGTGATAATGCAGTCCTGTGGTACTTTTTTGAGAAAACATCTGGTATAAAACGTTTTTTAATATCCCGATCGAGATGGAAGATACAGGGCAATTTATAAAATTTGTCAATTTCTATTGTGTGTCAGGGCTCAGTTATTTTAAAATATATTGATATGGGGTAAAATGAATCTTATAGTATGCCATGTCATACCAGCTGCCAACTTGTACATCAGGAAAGATACCAAATAAGCCGCTAGAATTAATGCTAGCCAAATGGCTAGCAGTAATTTCAAAATAGCTATTGAAAAGATAACTGCCATGATTACATACTTGCAATGTAAGAACATGACTGATCTTTCCCTTTAATGGTGTGCTAGCAGCAACTCCAGTCATATTTCCACTTTGTCTTGGTTGGCAACACATTTAAATTGGAGACCTAGCTGAATAGATACCAGGTACGGTATATGACTATTATAAAGGAATTTTCAATAGGAACGATTCATTTTCAAGGTTAAGCACATTTGCTTGTTTTTTATTTGACATTTGTGTTTGTACATCGTTTAAACATGAAACGGTACATGCTTCCTCAATGTTTACAAATTATTCAGATTTACTACAATAATAATCATTCTACTGTTGCCACTTTACATACATTAACATCTATTTTCGGTCATTATAATTATCCAACTCGAAGAACAGTGGAATGCTTTATTCAAAAATTTAAAATAACATTTTCACTTCATAATGTTGCTGTACCAGTAAGACAAAGAAATGCAAAAAGTGAAGAAAATATTGATGCTGTAGGTGAGAGTGTTTGTGATGCAAGTTTATCGATTCCTTGTCCGTCTCAGGAATTGAGGATTTCTCAAACGACTTTACAGAGAATTCTTCGAATAGATCTTAATTTACATGCATATAAGATTGTTTTGATTGAAGAACTGAAACCAAATGATCATTTATTGCATTACAGATTCTGTAATTAGGCTTTAAAACACCTTGCAGTTGATCCTGAATTTCATAAGAAAATCATTTTACCAACGAAGCTCACTTTTGGCTTAGTGGTAACATTAACAAGCAGAATTATCAAATCTGGTTGGAAAATAATCCACAAGTGATTCAAGAAGTGTCGTTCCATCCTTTTAAATTGACTGTTCGATGTAGTATTCATGTTGGAAGTGTCATTGTGCTGTAGTTTTTCTTTAACGAAGCTGGCAACTCTGTTACTGTCAAACGAAATTGTTATCATTTGATCAATTAGATAATTTCGACTTAGCAAACATGTGGTTTCAATATGCCATACTCCTGCAGAAACAATTAATTTGTTGTGAGAGAAATTCAACGACAACTTTATTTCACTAAACAGCTCTTTCAACTGGCCTCCACCACAGTCTTGTGATTTAATGCCTGCAGAGGTTTTTGTATAGGTTTGTTAAACTACAAGTTTACACCAACAAACCACAAACATTCTTGCCAACGAAGGTCACTAATAAATGGTATACCTTTTACTTGTAAATAAATAAAAATCAACTTGATTAATACACAATTTAATGTTTTATTTAAAATTCAAAATATGCTGCTCTTAATGGAAACCCCTTTATTTTAGGGTATAGATTGAAACTGGTTGCAATGATCCCATTGGCGTCCTAATGTAATACTAGCTGTTGAATTTTTGCCTTATACTTCTTTGTTTGGATAAGGATTAGCAGCAATTAAGAACGACAGCATAGTCTCGTGCCTACAAGGCTTGGAATATCTTGACTCAGCACCAAAACTATTAATTTGGTTAAATTGTATTTGTTAATAGAAATTTATTACTGGTAATATCACGATGTTAAACTAGTGATTAATTGTGATGTAGAAATTCAGAAATTGTCCAGCATTGATTCTTTATATCAAAAAATTTAAACATCAACGAAATCTTATTAATAAGGCTAGTTGTATTAATAGTCTATGATGAGAAATACGAGGAGGTATACAAGGTATTTGTTTCAGATAACGTGACTTTCCTTTTAGGGGATGGAAGGAGATCATGCAGGCACCATAATAAATAAAATTAAAAACTCTACAAATATCAAAAAAAAATTTTTGAATAATGACGAGTCGACCATTAATGCTTTCAAATATGACAAGAAGTGCTGATTACTAAAGAACCATTTTTATAGTATGTTGTACATGTTTCTTTTAACTTTTAAAACAGATGCATAAAAACAAGAGTGTAAAATGATATACCTTTTTGAAATATCATTAACTGATATCTTGATAAACAGAACTATGAAGATTTACATCAGTTACTAAATACTTTTTGTAGTGCTTACCAGCCAATGTTTTAATATTAAAAACTAAAACACAGATTGTAATTGTGTATAAGGAAAACAGAATGTTCCAAAAAAATATTATCTGAAGGGCTTAATGCAATTGTGTGATCCATTATGCACATATACATTGATATTAACAGAATGGCGATTCTATGTTAATAAAATTGTACACATTATAATAATGAAGTAGAAATGATTCAGTTAAAATCTAAATATGGATTTAAAAGTTGTAAAATAAAAAAAATAGATTAAGAGGAATAAATCTGTACACCAGCTGAATTAAAATACTTAAACATTGTTAATTATTCGTAGTTTCAAAGGCAATTTTACAAAAATGATACCAAAGAATTTGTAATAATGTAGCTGAAATATTTACGCCAATGTAATTGACCATTTAAATTAGTAAAAATCATTCAAAATTTTAAATTGAATGTACATCTTTTTGCAAAATTTTATCAAATAATGTCACTGTTCGAAAATTTTGTTGAGGTACTTGACAAGTTCTCGGCAATCCTTGAATTTTTTGTAGGTTACTAAATGGGAATCCTGAAATAGTTCAACATAATTATTCTCTCCTTGATCCAAAAAATTGATGTGAGGTATTTTCCAACAGCCGGGGAAACCATTGGATGCATATGACACCATACAGTGGTGTTAAGTGCTAGAAGTGCTAAATGTAGTGTATGTTCTTAGTTGCAGTGCTATAACTGCAGCACTGCTTGTGAAATTTAGCACAAAATTTTATGCTAGATGTTACAATTACAGGTAAAATTTACATCTAACATCCAGCACTTTAAAGCTAGATCTAGCACAGCACTAAATGCTTAATGCGATTAGACACAGCCAGCCATTGTGATTCCATTCTTATGACCTTTCCACTGTTTCTTAAATGCAATGATGGATAAATGCTTTGCCCATAGTTACAATATGATCTAAAAAAATTAAAGAATCCTCTTCAAAATGGCGGCAAACAAACTTCGAAGTTGTCATTTTGTATCAATTGACAGATAATGTTCTCATGCCCAAATAATGATGTACAATGTGAAAGACTCATTCATATGGAATGTTTAAAGTCTTGGCTAAAAATCATGTCAAGTATAGCATCAATGTTTTCAGGAACAAATATAGAAACTAGTCTCCCAACACTGTTCATTGTCTGTTCCTTTGCTCTTAAATTTGATTACCTAACTTTTTATGTATTCACCATATCCACATAAATGTCCTTGCCAGACAAACCTTTCAAAAATAGGTTATTTAATTTTATCAATAGTGAGATTTTTATCTAATATGTTTTCTTTTAAAATTTATAATGCGAAATCAGTTAAAAGTACTTGTCAACCAATATATTCATCGTGGTAATTGCTTTCAGTTTTGTTTATGAAAAAGATCCAATACTGTATATTTATCAATACCCTCTCGCATATATTGTGAAGAAAATATAGAAAAGTTATAAGTAATCAGCTAACAACCTAGCATCAAAAGCACCAAATATGATAGCTAAACTTATTTTACAAAAAGCAATCAGAAGAACCTTACAGAAACAAGGTTCTAATGAATGTAAAGTAGCATGAAAGAAACTACCTACATATAGGATTTGTCCAGTTAATATCGGGAATGACATCATAAAAAGAAATTAATGTAAATATATGTACAATGAGTTAATATTGTTCAAAATATGACCCTCCTGAATTAATATACTGCTCTCAGTGCTTTTTCCAGTCTTCATATTTCCTCTGGTAGTTGAAAACTGTAAGACTATTCAGGCCCCCCATCAAAGCCGCTTGCACTCCCTCAATTGACCTAAAACGATGTTCTTTCAGACTCCTTTTGATCTAAGGAAACAAAAAGAAGTCGGGAGCGCTATATCTGGACTGTAGAGTGGTTGGGACAGCATTGTGGTGTTGTGTTTGGCCAGTGTCTCCATCACAATTAGTGTCATGTGACTAGGCCCATTGTTATGATGGAGCATCCAGATATCAGCAATCTCCCTTCAGATGCAGTGGATGCTAACCTTCAAACATTCGAGCACTTTTGCATAAAATTTTCTTCACCGTTTGTTTAGCAATCACAAATTCCTTGTGGACCATGCCTTTGCATCAAAGAAGACAATGAACAGTGCCTTCACTCTTGATTTACTCGCGGGTCTTTTGGTGTTCAAATTGTACTCGAATTCGTTACTAGTTATCACTCTATCCAAAAGATTTGGATTGATCTCCAAATGTTCCAACAGTTCACGACAAATCAACACATGATGTTGCTTTTGCTTGTCTGACAAAACCTTTGACACCAACTTCATGCATTCCTTCCACATTTGCCAATCATCAGTCACAATTGAATGCACATTGGATTTCAGTAATTTAATTCTTGTGCTATCAAGTGAACACTTAGCTACTGATTGCAGTTCAAAAGTTCTCACACTTTGGCCACATTTTCATTGGTTCGAATCGATGTGAGACATCCAACGTGTTGTTCGTCTTCGATATTTTCCCGGCCATCTTTGAATTTTTTATGCCACTCAAAAACACTTATTCTATGCATGGCTTTATCCTTGTAAGCTTCACAGATCATATCAAAAGTCTCCGTAGCACATTTGTTTAGTTTAACACAAAATTTGATGCGACAATGCCACTCTTGATGTGCGCATGAAATAAAGTTTCTCTTCAGGCACAATCTACACACTCCAAAAGCTCAGAGGCGACTGAGCCGGGTGTCTTAGCTCATGTGACATTCTTCCATCACTGATCCTGCTCATAGAGACCGTCCTCATGCCCTTCTCATTAACTAGAAAAATCAGTCCCAATGCTTATAGGACAAACCCTGTATACCAGAAGTGAATAGAAAAAAGACTTTAAAATTCTGAAAAAAATTAATAAACAGGGATTTTGAATTTTGGTCTATGATTTTATTTAGCAAAGCATTTGGAAGTGATGGTAAGCAAATAATTTAGATAAAACAGCTTTAAATAAAGCTGAGAAAGTTGTGATAAAGGAGTATGAATTTTAGTTGAGTTTGAAATTTAGAAGTTATTAAATTCACAATGAATAATCACTATTATTAAAATATCTTGAAAATAAATTTCAAGTTAATGTTGAAAAATTCAGTTCACCCAAGAATTATAGCTGTCAACAAGATAATGATTTGAAACATGCCGCCCATATAGTAAAGTCATGATAGTTATATAATGTGCAGTAGTGGATTTTGCACTTTAGAGGTCAGAGGTACAATCCAATTTTAAGCTCGCCCTCTCTAAATATTTCAGATGTGATTGTTCCACTTACTTGGGTCGCTACACAGTGGGGGCTCTCCATCGTTTGCTGACACGCAAAACAGCGACACACCTCTTATAATATATCAAATGCAAGAAAGCACTTTTAAATGTACCCATTGTTCTTGAAAATCCATTTATAGGTGTTCTGCTGTCTGTTTTATGCGTTGGATGTTTGTTTGTATTTTTGTGCCATTTTGCTTTTCTAATAAGTTGTTATATCTATATATCTTTTATCCTTTCTGTGTCATGATTTGCTAATTTTATAACAATAGAGTAGTTTAACATTTATATTTTTTATAAGTAATAATTTATTGTAGGTTAGTTTAATTAGAATTTTGTTAGTCAGTACTTTTTTGTAATACGTAAGTAGATAATGCAATTTTTTAAAAATAGTTGAGTTTATATTTATGAAAATTGAATTTACTTCTCTATTTGAACGGTGCGATCCCACTTAGCTACCTTTTAGGAGTGTAATATAAATGTCCTCCACAAAATGGCAACTGTTACACGTAATGGCCTCTAGGGAACGATCAATTCACCAGATGATTACCTAGAATTTAGTGAGCGCTCCTGGAGCGATCACGCCTGGTGAATGTAAGCTATGTACATGTTTAAGAGGACCTTGTGTACCTGTGCACAAACATCACCACAGTTGCCTGATTTAAATCCGGTTAAACATCTGTAGTATATAAAAAAACAATTTCAAGCAAAACTGAATTGAAAAAATTGACGAAAATTTTATAAAAAAACTTATTGAAAGCATGCCCAGACGTTTACAGAATATGGTACAACCTAATGGCTACACAGAAAAATATTCACATATTTTATTTTTTACCTCACTATTTACTTATAATACCTTGGATCCGAGGGGTATTATTAGCGGTAGTTATACATATGAGGGAGTTACGGGTTCATAACTCCCACTAATAATGCCCTGGTTATTATAGTTATAAGTAAATAATAATCCAGTGCCAAATAAAATCTTGTATGCACCACTTGAACAACATTTATCCCTTGTGCCAAAGGCCTCCCTGGGATAAATTCGCCGCTCTCCAGGTGTTATCATCTATATAACTTAATTCCCTTGGTGCATAAATAGCTATAAAATTTTGGCATATACAGATTTAAATGCTTTTTTCTTGAAGAGTGCGAATAATTTTATGATGTGAATTTGTATATTGGATGGTGACTTGTAAAGATGAATGTAGGAAATTCAATGTTATTTTTTTACTTATGCTTATATTATCTCCCCAGTTGATTTTATAGTAAATATGTAAAAATGTTCACAATTAAAAGTTATACAAGATACGACTAAGTTTATTTATGTATTATTAACTAATTCCAAATTATCAAATTTAATAAAATAAATAATAGGGTATGTCAAATACCGCATTTCAACACTGAAATTGATCAGGTGTAAGCTAGTCTAGTGGTTAGAGAGTAGTCCTTGTAACCAAGCAATCTGATGTTCGAATCCAATTCAAGGACATTCTTTTTTTTATTTTAAATTAACTTCTTTTAAATACGAATATTTGATTACCATTAGGGCACACATCTTTCTTATTTATTGACAAATCAACTGGGGAGATAATATAAACATGCATAAAAAATAATGTTGAATTTCCTATATTCACCTTTATGAGTCACCACCCGGTATATTTTATTGTTTACTAAGCTTTATAAGTTAATTGGGCATTTGATGATATTTGTTTTTATACAGAGTGATTTTAATTGGGTGAGGTCTAGTTATTAAGTAATTTTTCTCAAAGGTTGGTAGTATTATCAATTAATTACAAATCATTGCTAAAT